>JAEQBH010009326.1:0-82940 GCA_016808115.1 Tetrastigma voinierianum | reverse complement strand
TTTTAATTCATTGATTCTTTCTATCCCGATTTATGATTTGGATTTGTCAAAGATGCCTAATAATGCAAATTTTTGATTTCCATTATTCACTAATTAGATGTCCCTTTTATTCTTTCAAAGTAAAGGATCTTAATCACTACTGTATTCAAAATACTCTTTATAAGATCTCGGGCATTTTTCTTTTCAATACTTCATACCCATTTCTTAAGACTACATATTTCTTGCATCCCAAGTCTGGGTTATTGTAAATCTTGTTAAATTAGTGATGACTCATCCTTTTAAATCCGATGGATTTTCTCTTCCTCCTTGATTAGATCTCGCCTAACACAAGATCTAGATCTATCCAACATTAAAAGCAAATCTCCATTATTAACTCAATATCATCTCTTAACCCAAACCCATGAGCAGAATAGAATCACTGAAAGAACTTCAAAGCCCTGTCTTCACAATGAGTATTCAATGATATCTTCCATAAGGAACTTCCACTCCCAGCCTAGGCTCCATCTTCAATATCAGTGTTTCTGAACAGAGGAGAAAACAATCTGAGATAAGTATTCACACTCACTGGGAACAATCAATTCACACAAAACAACGCTTAATCTAAAACAACAACCACTTCAGCAGTTCTTCCAATCAGCGCGGCGACTATAATTTAACGAGCGTCCAATTCAATATAACGTTGAACTATCGATTCAAAACATCGGAAAGAAAACGAAACAAATCGGCCTTCGTATTATCCCAAAACATATTTCATCGTCGTGATCAAGAAAGAAAGATGAAACAAACCAAAACAAGATCTGATCTCCAACAACGGTTTCAGAAAAACGGAAGTTCGTTTTATTAAACCAGATAAACACGATAACTCAATTCAATGTCTGATTCATTCGCGATTCTCCTCTTAAAACGAAAACGTGGTCTCGTACCCACTGAGGTTCATTTAGATAGAACCGCGCGCTCCAAGGCGAAAACCCAGAATCGTCTGATCGGTTTGTCGCGATCAGTCTACCACGATCTGGTCACACCCTTCATACACACCAAACTGTCATTCGTCATCTGTCATGACACGATTTTAGGTCATCTAATCGCTTCTTAGTCAAACTATTGTTTGATCGAAGCCACCGTCAACATTTCTCCCATCCGATAATCTTTCTGAACAACAACGTTTCTTTCCAACGTTCATCTGGTCGGATCTGGAAGGCGCGTCTTTGAACTAATGGTCACTATCAATTTGGTTTTCGTCAGATTGACGCCCACCACGACCTTTACATCTCGACCATTTTCCTTCTTTTTGGCGATTCTTACGTCACTTATTTGTTATTCGGAAAATCATTATGTTATTACTATTTTTATCTGGTTCGCAAAACTTTTCAATACTCGATTATCATATTTAGTCGCCTATTCCTCGCTCACGACTCAGAACAACACCGCCTTCCAACTGTTCAACCCCATTTTTACTACAATGGCTCAATCAATCTCATTCTTTCTCATCGCCAGAAGACCAGAAGTCAACTGATAGCGTCCTCTCATCTTGTTTCTATCAATAACAAATCCAGTTGGCAAACATGTTTCAACCGCCCAAATTTCATCATGTCGCTACGATTATCTAGTCACACCTCCCACATTTTATTAATATTCGAATTTTCATTAACAACAACGTCTTCTTCCAGTCACGATCTCAATATTATTTAGACGATTTATGGTCTTCATCAATGTCATCCTAATCATTAATGTAATGATATATAATGCACTCTATCGCCAATTTTTATTTGAGCTCCAGAACTGATATTCTTTCGCTTCAAAACTAATCACCTATTTGTAATAGATCTCGCAGTTTAGTCACCACCATCACAGGTCATCCCACACTATTCAAAACGAGTCGTTCTTCTGTCAATCCCGCGAGTAATGGTGTCACACGAAACCTTCCTCGGGCCTTTTCACTTCAATTTCTTGGTCAACAGCTTTCATTCAAGATAGTACGATCTTCCGTCACTACTCCATCTCCGTCAGATCCTCACCTCCGTCCACGAACCCGTCACTCCTGACTTCACAGCGCCCTCGCCTTCGCTGGCAACAAATATAAATTTGGCAAGAAATATTATTTGATAAAAAACGCAACATACCGAAAGAAAACGATCAAAATCAACGAACACCATCAACGGTCGGTTAACGGTCGACGGGGTCGATTGTTCGTTGAGATGTGTCGCCATTATAAAACTCAAATGCACAGCTCTGCCGTTGAATGGGTTGTTAGTGCCACGATCAGGCGGCTCCGAACGGCAGCAGCCCGCTCAGCACGCACAACGCCGCCATCAGTTATCGCCACCGATAAGAGTTAAACGCACGCACGCGGATCAATCGGCGCGTTAACCCGCACACAACCAGTTTCGGATGCAAACATCGGTTTTAGGTCACCGTTACAGGCGGAACCGCTTCGCATAAAACGATTCACGGTCAAAAATGAAGAGCACAACAGGGTCTGGTTTTGATACGACTTTGACATGGACTGTTTGATTCAACATCCGAATGCTTGGTTCGCGGCGGCGAACGGCACGGATGTTATCCGTGGCATGGTCGGGCAACTGATACCATTAAAAACCAACTGTCATTTATTACGTGATACTAATCGGTGGTTACAGATCGAGATGTCGCCGCTCGGCATGCCGCCGCCACCAATTAATGATCAGCCTGTTTGAGGTCAGATGATCGCACTCGCCATCGGTACGTTATGAAATGGCAACGAGTGTCCGAGCAACCTCTGAGTAAACAGTGCTCACAACATCCGATATTCGCCAGCGTACGATCCATTGGTACAAAGAGCAAAACCATTGTCAGACGGTATCGAGAAGCTGAGGCCGATAGTCCACACCGGCAAGATCAAACCAATTATTCAACACAGAGGGCAGAGTCCACGCCAGGGGATTAGTCAAAGACCCCAGCACTGGGAAATGATCAGTGGCAGAGTTCCACGAGCCCTTCACGGATGTTATCTTCTGCCACCTTACGGCATACGCAAAGGCCCAAGAGCTTCGAGCCAGGCAGCCGCGACCATGGCTACGGCTGATTCACCACGGAGTTTAGTCGCTCTACGACACATGCACACAGATGCACATACAGATTTGATAGAACTATTATTGTCCATTCAAGGCAGAATTGTAGAATTCCACTACAGGACATGATCCATTATTAATTCAATCCCACCACAGATAGAGAAAGAGACTATAGATAAATCTGAAACATATAATTATACAAAAGATGAGAGGCAGCCCACCCTTCCAATCGGCAGCTGAGGCTCCGAAGGCTGATCCCACGCGTTTATCCGCCAGGCCAGGAGCTGAAAGTGTCGCCATCAGCAGATGATGGTGAGAAAGCTCCACGTCACAATTTTAATATTATAGGATCTACCCTTTTTGCAGTACGGTAATCTTAAGGTCAAAGTTCCGTCACGTAATATGCGAGAGATAATTATTCTCCACAACTTAGTATAATAAGTTCATGATTTACCTTATGAGCCACTGACACCTGCTACAGATAAATGAGAAATGTTATTATGGTCAAGGTGATTCTAAATCATTAAACAGTGACATCAGATGCAGGTGTCACACAACCCATTGATCAAGAATCATCCACCACATATAATGTTGTTAATTTTGTATCTTTACGGGCAAGATGTTATTTGATCTAGTGCATCTATCCACTACGCTTCATCTGCAGTGTTATGATTAGTGTCGAAGTGGTCAGACTCGAGAGTCTCACAAAGAAAGCCTCCCAGCCGAACTGTTACAATGATGGTGCCCGGCGTTGTCAGATCTTCAGATTTGTCTTCACAGGGACCAAGTATCAGCGGATACAGAGTTCCACGCAATCCGGGACGATCATCACACCTTTATTATTAGTTCATCATTATCGCATCAGATAAGTCACCGCCACAGACAGATCATATTTACAGCTACGTCCACGCAAGACAACAACACGTCGGTTCCATCGGCACGATTCACGGCAGCGACGCGGTAATATTGACTTATACCTCATCCAAGATCGAAATATCCACTGATCCTCCCGCACAACGAGACGTTTCTTCCGCACTGATCATCGGAGATCACCCGCCAGAGACAACTCACGAGGTCGGCATCCCGAAGGTGTCTGATCTCGCGATCCTGATAACATGGGCACCAACGATTCGAAAGTAAAACACAAGACGCAAACTACGGATATATCCACAGACGATACTTCCCACCACTCCCGGCCTTGGCCTTCATAGTAAGGACACGATCCTTCAACACACGTCGATCGCATTATCTGATAAACAGAACAATACATCAAGAACCGCGCAATCACATCGAAAGACGACGATCTATTGATTCACCAGAGACAGTTCATCCACGACAGATCTCGCCCGTCATCATCACGAGTATTATAGAGAGAGATCCCAAGACGAACGCTCGACGTTATAATAATTTGACTTCGACGATCTCGGAGAACACGTGCCGCAACAAACATTCGCGATCCGCATACGAGGTGCCCAACCGCCCAGATTCGCCATCGTAGTCTCAGACATCACTTCATCTCCAACCAAGAGGGAGCGCGATATCATCAGGTTTATCGTCGTCAGTATCATCACAAACGTTTATTCATCGGCTGCAGTTTGGCCACTGAGCGGATTTAAAGCGCACGCCCTTTATTTGAGTCCGGCACGTCGCATCGCGATGAACAGAAATCCGTCAACCCCACACATCGTGATCAACCTAAGAGTTCACCCGGCATTCCACGATGTTCAGAGTTGCAACTGGTTGTTTCACCCGCCCGCCCAGGCGGTCATCAACAACACGAGACGAACCAGTCGACGGCTTCTCGAATTTGAATGACAAATCTCGTCATCGTACCCGCTTCGTCAATAAGTCGGTATTCGCAACGTCGACCATCCCAGAGGCTGAATGAGGTCACGCGGTTCCTGACCAAAGATTGATCTTCACCGCGATCCAATCGCAAATGCCGTGATGAAATGCCCGTAGTCACGTAATCCGATAGACGAGCGTAATGAATCCCGTTCAGATCCAAACGATACGGATGGAACATCCTTCACGTCGCGATACCTCAACACGACGCTTTATCGTTGAACCCGTCGCCGCCGGGGACCACCGATCCCGACTCAGGCTTAAACGGTGTCCACCATAAGCGGTATACGTTCGCAACGATGATCCGCGATAGCGAACAAAGGGCGTCACGTAAGACGCCAAGATTACGATTTTTCAAAGAATCTGGCAACATCATCATCCGAAAATAAGAACTCACCAAACGAGATATAATCGCAATCACAGAAACTTATGAAGGCATGAGCTAGATTATTTGTTTACCTGAGTACATAGAGGTGTGTCAACAATCATCCAGGGATTCATCCCAAATTTGGTTAATCGTATCCAATCCAAACCGGGGTATCAGGGCCCTTCGGATACTGGCATCGATCGAACTACACCAGCGGTATGCACAAAAGCAACAAAGAACGCAAAGCAAGCTCTCGCGAGAACGCAGAGTTCGATTCGGATCGCTGCACAGTAATGCAACTCGGGAGCGTTAGCACCGCCATCCGGTATGAAAATTTGGGTTTAATTTGCCATGGTGGGTGGATTCCGATCTCAGTCCGCAGCAAAGCTATGGGTCTTGAAATTAACTGGCGCGCTGGCTCTCGTAGTCATGAGGGTGGTGGCCAACTTAACCATGTGCAAAGATATTGCCAAATAGTTTGTTACTAATGGTTCGCCGCAGATCTTGTTGATATAATATTTCATTTAGATAATTGATTAAATCAATCATGTTTCTATTCAATGATTTCGTATCTTATTTCTTCACTGGGTACTTCTACTTGTTTGAATTTATTTGATAATTCTCGCTTGCAAATGCCAAGAAATGAACTCAAGGTAATCCGTAAGGGGAAACAAATGTTGAAGGAGGTGGCTTTAACAACTTTAGCATCAATTGCTAAATCAACTAAGGTAAACAAATCCCATAGAAAATTATTTCATTAATCGATGCATTTGTTATCGATTGATTACAAAGTTAGTAAGTATATGGACTCCAGCTTGAGGATTGATTATAATACAAACTTGTATAGGCTCGGATTGGGCTTCGAAATGAGGGTTAAGCTCGAGCTCGTCTCATATGGAAACCTAGCCTAACGAGCTCAAGCCAAGCTCTTTTTTTTTTTTTTAAATCAAGCCAAGTTTCGAGCCTAATTTTAAGCCTCTGTTCAAAAGCTCCTACGGCTCGAGCCCGCCATAAATTCAACAAGTCTAGCTCGAATAACAAAGTCGGGCTCGGTCACTGCTACTCACTATTAGGCAAAGACTCCATGATAAACCGACCCAAGGAGGTCAGGAGTTTGCTGAATTAATCGGCGGAAGGCATCTCAGGAGTTAAAGAGGAGGTTTACTTCACTCTCATTCCGATAGTCCCAAGATGACAGGTACACAAATATGGTATTGTGGTGTTCTCAAGGCCTGGATCGATGTGTTTTGATGCAAATCTCGAGAGAGTGGTGAAGCCAGGTTCCCGCTAGTCAAGCAATCACGCTTAATTACCCCACACACGACATGGAGTTAGCAGCCGTAGTCTTCGCCTTAAAGATTTGGCGCCACTATTTGTATGGCGAGCAATTTGAGATGTACTCAGACCACAAAAGTTTGAAGTATATCTTCACGCAGCGAGACCTTAATATGAGGCAACGCAAATGGATGGAGTTCCTAGAGGATTATGACTTCATTTTGCGCATCATCCCGGTAAGGCAATGTAGTGGCTGGATGCACCACCGAAGTCACGGGAGATACGCTTTAGCTTCCTGAGCGGCGTATGCTCGAGACTATGAGATAGCTCAGCTGGCGCATAAATGAGCAAGCCTGTGGTACGCTGGGGAGTTGAGCAGTTACACCGCTCTATTAAGGTATCAGCCTGGGCCAGGACAAGACGTAGGGATAGTGTCCATTAGGGACCGGGCATGGGCAGGCAGGACGACTGGACTATCCACGCATGGTAGTCTTTGATAGGGACGGTAGTGGTTCCCTAGCGTCGATGATCTCGAGAGTTGAGACTGGGAGTTCCACTATTCTGATTTGTCAGGCATCCAGTGGCACGAAGATACCGATCTTCGTCGCTAATACGACTAGATCGAGATGAAGAGACACGTAAGGGACTTTGTTCGACTTATGTCCACAAGTCGCAAATTAAGCGTCGAGCACCGTGGTCAACAGTGGCTACTCCAGCCCCGAGGTGGCCGAGCGGAAGTGGAGCACGCCGATTGACTTTGTGACCCACTTGCCACAGATGCCGCGGAGGCATGACGCGTATGATAGTAGACCTACCATAGAGTCTAAGACATGTTTATCATGTCGATGACCTTTACATTGGAGGAGTTCCCACCGATCAGACATCCGAGATCGTCTCAAGCAAATGGAGTGCCAAGATTCATAGCGCCGACAGACCCGAGGTTTGGCACAACACTCGAGGAGTTTCCAAAAGGCTATGGGGACACGTTGACCATGAGTACGACCTTCCACCCACGTACATGGTCGCCGTAGAGGACCATACATGTGTTGCAGGACATGCCGAGCATGCGTCCCGGATCATAAGGGTACTGGAAAGAAAGACTTCGTCTCTTAAAAATCGCTTTACAAATGCTTATCGCTAGCATACATGGCACCCTATAAGGCATTGTATGGGAGGTCATGCCAATCACCTATTAGACTGAGGTGAGAGAGAGCTCCATCATTGGTCCTAATCTGATTAGAGACACCTCCGAGAAGGTGAGCTTGATATGGCAATAGTTTTCCTGGGCCACCCGTAGCCGATGTGGCGGGTTACGCTAACATGCAACGTCGACCCCTACAGTTTGAGATTGGCGATCACGTCTTCTTGAAGGTGATGCCTAAGAGAGGAGTGGTCAGGTTCGACAAGGGAGGGAAGCTGTCGCCGAGGTTCATTGGGCCCTTTAAGATACTCGAGAGGGTAGGCACAGTAGGTACCGATTAGCATTACCGCCCAGCATGTCAAGTGTCCATGAGGTGTTCAACGCCTGCTCGAGATACACCCGATCCAACCTGGGCGTAGTGGATTGGGAGAAATGAGGTTAACACGATGGACCTCGAGGAGGGACCAATGTGCATTATGGATAGCTTCTGGATCAAGTTTTTGGCGAATGCTAAGACCACGAGAGTTAGTAAGTGGTGCTATGGCAAAAGCACTGGTGGGAGTGGAGGAGGCAATGGGGAGTGAGACGATGCGGGCCGCCTATCCCTTCTTGTTTAAGGATAAAGGTACGCAGTTTAGTCGTTTAATAATTAAATGACTAGTTTCCATGCATGACATAGTGCACGTTGCATATGCATGTGATTTGTCGTGATTGTGTGGAATTTCGAGACGAAATTCTTTTAAGGGGGGAAGAATTGTTGATTCAAAAGTCGTCCCAACCATGCCATTTGTCTACAAGTTGATTCGAATGATGAAGATAAATTTAGATCGACTCAATGCTAAAGAGTGGGTGAAACATATCATCACAAATCGTTGGGATAGAACCCTTAAACATCCTCTATATGTAGCAAATAACTAATTAATTGTAACATCCCAAAATATACCATAACAGTATTATAATATGTTTAGGGTATAAAATAAGTTAAAATTGTATTCGTTCGAGAAAAAAATGACATTATTATGAAAAATAACAAAACGGTAATTTTGTCGTTTTGTAATAGTACTAGAATGGCTTAGGGAAGCCTAGAAAATTCTCTAGATCTCGGATGATGAAACGGACGCGCCAAGTAAATCTGCCTCTTCGAAATCTAGGCTACCTTGTCGATTCTCATTAAATCTCGAGACAATGGGAATATTTTATAATTTCTAGAGACTTGTAGAGTGAAACTTAAAACTGATTTAAAAATCTCGAAAATGACAAATATTTAAAGAATATTCAATTATGATAAATGAAATTGAAACCGAAACGAAATGATTTGTTTCGGAGCTAAAACAGACCAAGAAGTGAAAGAAAAGGGGACATGTGGGTCCCACTTTAAAATAAAATAAAAATAAAACAAAAGAAAATGGAAGTTTGGCCGAGAGACAGAAACTGAGCGTGAGAGAGAGATTTTTTTTATTTTTTTCTTCTTTCGCTTCTTCGATATATAAACGGATCATTTAAATTCGTTTGGCAAAAGAACGAAAAGGCTCTACTCGACGAGGGCTACGCGTGGGAACCAAAACACGGGATTTCGCCGAGTTTTCAATTAAAATTCGGAAAATCCTATGTTTTGGTTTTTCTCAGATCTACTATCACGGCTCGAATTAGCCTTCTGGAGTAGAGGCTGGTGCCGATTCACGATCGCGAGCTACGCGTGGGTACCAAAATTTTGGAGTTTCATCAAACTCCACGAGGTATGGATTTTCGTCTAAATACGTAAATTATATGTATACAAATAGTCAATAAATACATATGAATGAATAGTAAATACGTATTGAATAGTGAATAGTGAATAGTGAATATTGAATAGTGAATAGTAAATAGTGAATAGTGAATACGGAATAGTGAATACGTCAATAGATAGTAAATACGTATAAATGAATAGTACAATAAATAGTAAATACGCAAATGAATAATGAATACATGATATGAATAATATGAATATAGAAATATATGAAATGAATATATGCTAGAAATGCACAAATGATAGGAAAATAGTTACATGTATGGTAAAGAATTATGAATACAGTAAATTAAAGTTAAAAGATATATGAAAAATGCAAAGATATAAATATATGGTTGTAAATATCGCATATGATTACCAAATAATCATAATTATTTGGGCATATGAGATATATACTGAATATAAAATATACATGATTGTCTGCTTAGAACCTGGTAGAGGGATAGATAGGCATGCCTATAGGGACAACGCTTGCGCGAAGATACGCTTTACAGATATTGAGGCCCCGTTTGTCGCATGATATGTGATCCCGTTTGGATCATTATACGTCCCGCTTAGGTCATACCGATAGTGGTCACTGTCTCATACAGTGATGATACCTTCGGGTATATTGTGATAGAGATCACCGTGCTCGTGATGCTGATAGTACCCCAGCGGCATGGCGCTACGCTTATTTCCCCGCCAGATCCGCTCTCTAAGGTATGGGCGCGCATACGAAAACCTAAAAGAAATGACAAGTATATGCAAATGAAATGCATATAATATAATGACACGATATGGTAAGATAAAGATCATATGTAATGATAGTATACAAGATAAGAATGAAGTAAAAGTATGACATGAAAAGTATATGAACAAGTATGAAAATGACAAAGAACCGTATAAGATGCAGATGGAAAGTACAGCACAAGACATGAAAAGTATATAAACAAGTACAGTATATGAAAGAGAAAAGTATATGACAAGTATACAAGTACAAGAAATAAAGTGTCAATGACACAAAAATGTATATGACAGATAATATGAAAGTAGAGTATATGAAAAGCACAGTATATGAAAATCATAGGAAAGTATAGTATATGAAAAGTACAAGATGAAAATATAGGGAAGTACAATATGACAATATAAGATGAAATGAAAGTATATGACAATACAAGTTCGTATAAGAAAATATATGATAAAACAATATGTAAGAAATGAATAGCATAGCATGGGCATATAGCCACTATATGAAAGGAGACATGATATAGGTATAGGATAAGAAATGATATATGTAATAGTACATAGAATGTAATAAGTCATAGAACTGAAAGATGAAAAATAATAGAACATGTAAAAGACATATGAAAGTATAGTACATGAAAATTACCAGATTAAAGCATATAAAAGTACTGTATATGAAAAGTATAAGAATGTAGATAAAAGTACAGGACAGTATAAGATAGGTTATGTGAAAATATACGAGATATGGAAGTATAGGAAATGAACAATACATGAATATAGATATATGAAAATAGTATAAGAACAGTACATGAATACAGTATATGGAAAATACAAAGTATAGTACACGAAAAGGATAGAAAGTAGATAAAAGAGAAAGGTCTATGAAAAATATAGTATATGAGAACACATGAAAGCTTATGTGAAAACATATGATAGTATATGATATGATAGTAAAAGTATAAGTCTTATACTCCTACTGAGATAAGGAAAGAGAGAAGTATGGTGGAATACAAGAAAAGTATAGATAAAAGATATGCCAAAGACATAGTACAGGTAACGGGAAAAAAATTGACATGCAATAAATAAGCATGTAAAGATGATAAGTAATAAAAGTTATATGAATATGTATAGTTATATGAAATACATATGAATAAGCTTGCGACGATCAATGTTATTGGTCGTCCATGTATATGTTTCCCACTAAGCGTAAAGCTTAGTACGGGTTTTTAATCCGTGTAGGTACAAAAGCAGAAGACAAGGATAGGAGGATGTGACATACCACACGCTAGCCAAGTAGTGCCATCTTAGAGATAAAAAGTTCACCGCACTATTCCGTAATCTCTGATTTTATATGTATAGTTTTGTAATAGTGAAATTGTAATAGTACAAGTAAAGGAACTCTAGTATATGTGTATAGAACATAATGAATGCCACTATAGTGGTATTTATAATGTATATGTAAAAAGAATTTTTATTATTACAAAAATTGTGCATATGAATGAGAAACAAGGTTTCACTCGAGAAAGAAAGTTAAAGAGTCACAGCCATTTAAGGGTGATTACCCTCGCTGGGACACCATCGTGCCGGGTTAGGGGCGTCACATTAATATCCTTTTCACCGATATTCACATTTAATAATATTATGTTCCTATTATCACATACTAATTCTCAATAACTATTGCAGCATACTATCTAAATCCAAAATTTCAATATAGACCTGGAGTTGGTTGTGACCTTGAGCTACTTCAAGTTGTTCATGACGTTTTTTCTAAATTAGATCCTAATGCTAAAGGCCTTTGTAATTTTGGAAATGAGGTAAATTAATGAGTTTATAATTCTAATTAATTGATTCAATTTATTTGATTGATTCTTTATTTTAGATTTTTTGACATTTTGAATTCACAACTTATACTCTTTTGAGATGCAAAAAAAAAAAAATTGGCGTCGAGCAACCAATAGCCTCAAGATAAAAAAATGGTTCCTAATGAGCGTTAATTATCATTAAAAGTAAAGTCCATAACTATTTTATTATTATATATTGAATATAAGTAATTTTATTGCAACTGAATAATGGTTTTTGTATGGATATCACGCTCTAACATTAAGGAATTTGACCTTAAAGGTTATTTCCCAAACTACATCATCTTTAACGTGTGAGAGAAATTGGAGCACATTTGCTCTAATCCATACCAAACAAAGAAATTGGCTTGCTTACCCTAGGCTCCAACAATTGGTTTTTTGTTAGTACAACATGAAACTAAGTGATATGGAGGTAGAAATCGATAAAGTTGCAGAAAATAATTTTCTCGATTTACTTGAGATTTCAATTAAGTTTGGTGAAAAAGAGAAGAATCAACTATTTCAATAGGTTAGGCCTCTCCATTTAGACGATGAAGATGAAAATCCTGATTCACGAATTGTTACACATGTTAGAGAAGCAGGTATTAATGTTGAGCGGGTTTTATCTAAAGAAGTTCATAGTGAAAGTTTTAGTCAAGACACGAGGAACTCATTTCAGCTCGTTGTTACTTCTCGACCCTCTTTTGATTCAAGTGTTGAACATAAAAGTAAACTAAGTTTTTCTAGTACTTCTACTACAGGTTATGATGACTCAAGAAGAGAGGGGATCAATGATGGTAGTGATATTGGAAATGACGGTGGGGATATTGCAAATCCACAACAAAGTCAATATCCATTGAGCCCATTCACCGGTGAAGATGATTTCACACATGTTACACAAGATGAAGACCACGGGTCTAGGAGAGCCGGTCTAGGTATTGGATGCATTGGAAAGTCATATAGAGGAAGACAACGAAGGATGGCACCATACAATGAGGATTGGTTTTCTGCCAACTTTGAGTCCATGAGTATTGGAACTCAATTCAGTGATTCATCGAATGAGGGAAACATATTTCCTCCTTATACAATGAGTTATGGTTAGCCTTTCACATCTTTCTTCAAGTTCCATTGTGAAGAATATGAAATAATTAACTATCCTCAAGGATCCACAAATGTCATTCCAAATCTATATCAAAATGCAACAAGGATTTCAACAAGCATGTGGGTGAACCTCAGAAGTTTCCTATCCATGAAGAGGTTGTGGGTAGGAGTCAAGACATTTATACATGGCATGTTCGAAGTTAGAATCAATATTATCGGAACACCATGTCTTGGTATGAATATTGTCTTCATCAAGATGTGATATGTTTATCAAATAATGTAATAGAGTCACATCAGTCTTCATTTTGGTTGTAAATGACTATTGTAATGTAATTTATCGATAAATTATAATGAATATAGTCTTCAACAAGTGTATAGTTGCTTATTTATGTCTTTTTTATAGTTCAACAAATTATTTCCATGAATTTCAAAGTATTTTTGTTAATTTTTTATTTACCGATATTTTTTTCAAAATATTCATCGATATTTTACCGATATTTATGATATATTTGTAAAATCCAAGTACCGATATATCCGTAATTACCAATATTTTGTTCATTTTTCCAAACTAGTATGTCCTAGCCATGTCGACATACACATTAGCAATCCTGCGATCATTAATTGTGGCATTGTAATTTTTTTTAAATTAATGTCGTAGTCATTGACTACTTCATTGAAGTTTAAAAAATTACAATGTCGCAGCTTCACCGATCATGTGCATTGGTATTTTGTTAAATGGTAATTAAATTACATATAATGCCTAAATTACAACTCTAATACACATATCCAAAAATACAACCAATCCATAACACCTGCGATTACAAAACATTTCATCCAAATTAACCAACTCGTGATCCAAATTACAACTACACTACACCTTATCTAAAATACAACCAAGTCACTACACATGCATTATAACTATTTTATCCAAATCAACCCAATTGCATCGAATGACAACCATCATATAACAATTTATCATTTCATATATAAACCAAATCATATAAATATATACACAACGTAATACAAATAACAATATATACAAATATAAATAGACATCAATGAGTCTCACATGATGAAGCCTTTGTCTTTCTCTTAGGACACCTATAATACACGATTAGATGATCTGTAGGGGCATATGCAATCTCAAATGGATCTGATGGAATTGAAGGAGATGAAGGAATTGAGGGACCTAATGGCGGAACGACTCGATGTGTACATGGAGCATGAGGTCGCCTGTAAGACCCGAGAAAATTCCAATTTTCTGAAAAAGGGCAAAATGGTCATTTTGGTAAAAATCTGAAATTTTTATAGAACTCGGATGATGAAACGGATTTCACCGTTGGAATCATCTCACAAAATCTAGCTAACACGACGAATTTCGTTGAATTCCGAGACCGTCCGAATTTCACGTTTTTCGAGGCACCAGGTGTTGGGTGCCGTAAAACGGGTTTGAGAGACATGTGATGTGACAAAAGTCACCTACTACATGTACTCTTGTGACAAATGTTGCATGAGTAGAGCGAGGATGAAATGGATGGCCTAGATTGTGCCTGTCAAAACAGTGAAAATCGACATTGCGAATTTTTGAATCGTTAATGCAGATGTTATAAAACGCGAACACGTTGTCTTCTTCATTTTTAGAGGCAAAATGGGCAGAAACGGCAATGGCTGGAGGTGAGCAGCAAGTTGTGGGATTTTGTGATTTTTAGAGAGAGAATGAGCTCCTTCTCTCTAGATTTGCGTGTCGACCGGGACCGCTCTGCTTCCTAATTTTGAGCAAGAATAAAGTTGCTCTACACTAACAGCCTAGGCTAATGCTGTGGACACCGATTTGCGGAGTTCCGAAACTCCAAGAGGTAAGTGATCTTTTCCCCGTCATAATCTTGGCTAAGATCCATGTAAATGGTTAGGAATGTTCTGAGGTTTGTTTTAGCCGTAAATTCGATCTCAAAAGCTTTGAATCGAGTGGAGAAAATTCCTATTTATGTGGTCATGAACAGTAACCCGAGGGTTTCACTGTTCATGTGAATAGCGACATGAATTTTTGGTGTGATTTTTATGATGTTGAGTGATTCAAAATGAATTGCTCGTGTTTGTTAATTAGCCCATGTGAGCTAATCTTGGTGTAATTGATCGTGAATTTGCGATAACATGTTTTATGTGATTTAATTATGTTTAATATATGCATGTGAATATATATTATTAGCATGAATGTGTTGGAATTGGCATCATGCATTCCATATGCATTGGGCAATCTTAGAATATTAGGAGGAGTGCGATGACATGAAACGAAACAAAACGAAAAATGTTTGTGAAAGGAATTTCGACCTTTAAGATTTCAAGAATCGCTTCTGAGGGACGTCCAATGTGATCACTGGATGAGGACCATGACCTTATTTTGGAGAGTTATCTAGCACCACCTCGGAGGGTGTCCATCATTTTTACCGAAACTCGTAGTAAGTTTTCAAGAACAAAAGCTTTGTTGTGAAAATGGATATTTTTACTGCATATCAAGCTAGTATGTGTGAGGGAGTCGGTGAGGACTCGAGACATGGGTTTAGGCATGTAGACATTCGAGTAGGTTCATGAAATTGCTTGAATGTGATTGTTTTCCATGCATGTGCACTTAGGTGGGGAGTAACCCATGTAAGAAATTATCACTACTGGGCTTTGCTCACCCTGTCGAGGGATCACCATTTCTCGTGTGCACACAAAGGAGTGTGCACGAGACTAAGGCCACTAGAGGTCATGATAGAAGAAAGCCGATCAGGCTTTGATATTGTTGTATAACAGTATTAGAATTCTGTAAATTTTAATATATGTTTGTATTAATAGTAATATATTAACTCTTGAACCATGTAATATATATTTGGTTGGGATATATTTTGTGAGTATTGATGCAGGGGCCCAAGTGGCCATTATTTTACTCGCATGTAGACCCTGTGTGGTCATTGTAAACTTGTCGACAGTTTGTACCTTGCAGAGCTCCTCGTACAGCGGAGACTCTCGCTCGATTTTCTTCACTGGTGTCTGTTACCCGACATCCAAGATTGCCCTGTGCTGACGGAGTCACAACCCGACACTCGGTTGGGGGCGTCACATCGCCTAAGTGGGCATGCACCAAAGTCTAGAACAAGGTTAATCTTGGTCTCATCAATGGGAGGTAATGTTGCAGGTGATGTCTTAGATGGTAATGTGGCCTCTAAGGTTGGAGATGTGGGTGATAATCGTGGGATGACATGTGGAGCGGAAGTCTTGGGGTTGGTGTGGAATACATGAGTGGTATGAAAGTCTCGTGGGGTGGTGTGAAATACTCGTTTTGTATGAAAGTCTTGGGGGTGGTGTGGAATACTCAGGTGGTATGGAAGTCTCATCAGTGGAACAACTAACATAAGTCGCTAGCAATGCTAGCATGAAACTATGTGCACTGCACTCTAATGTCAGCTTATCTAAGTCTATGGCTAGAGTCGATAACTACTGAGACAACCAGCGTGTCGAGACAATTAGATCCCTCTGGCTCGGGCCGGCGATGGGATCAAATTCCAAGAATCCTGACATAGCGCCACATCTAAGTCACATGTGCCGTTGACTCGGTGGTCCGCGAACTGAGGCCCGTGGATGATATTAACATCTTGTAATGTGATCGTCATCTCCCTAACCAATAAATGAAATGCGTGTGTCTTAGAACGTCATTTCTCAACTAGACTCATGATGAGGCCCCGATTGAGTGTGACATGTCCGATGCAATATAGACCATAGAAGCCGGATTGGATCACATAAGGGCGAATACAAGGATCCATTTTCCACTCTCGCATGAACTTCGACATATGCTGTTGACATGTAAGTACCGAAGAAAACTACAAATTACAAAGGTATCAATAAATCAATTCATCGCTTAAAGGCTCAAAAGTGCTATATTTTCGGTTCGCTTATTGCGTGTTTCGGAAAGCACTTTTTGTGTACTAATCGTGAATTAACCCAATTTGCACATTGCTGTCCCGCTATTCTATTGATCACATTTTTTTGGCTAATTTTATAGTTTTGGTAAGCTCATTTATGCCAAAATTGTTGAGTCGATCCAAGCACTAAGAATTTGATTCAACTCGCGACATGCATCGTGGAACCAAAGGAAAGAAGAGCGTAAAATGCATGAAATTGAGCTTGCGGTGAAATTTGGTAGGCTCGCGAAATTTTCGCAACTCGTAAAATTTCGCAGTCGCGACTTGCAACCCAATGCTAAATTTCTTCCACGAGAATCGCTCATCCCGGCAAAGATTGTTCATGTCTCCCGCACTATTCACCATCCCGCTTTTCGACGCTTTTGACTCTTTTGTCACTTTTAGTTTTCTTCCTTGCCCATTGTAATAGTGGTTTTCTACGTTATTTTGGTAATTTGTAAAGGGGTCATTTATAAAGCCCCAAGGCAAGCAATCGTTAAAATCTCTTTCATTAATAAATTCAAGTGAAGCTTTCAAATTTCTCCGCTCTCTTTTCTTCTGCTTCATTTTCTCTCATTTTCTTCCAATTTCTCGGCTGCCAAACACCCCTTTGAGGATGATAACTCAGAGGATGGTTGGCTAGACCACTTTTCTCCTTGAAGAGGAGGGCTGCTAGCTAGGTTTGGAGGTAACTAACGGTTCTCTGTTTTTAACGCACGCATTTATGGGTATTTATGTTCTATTTCTCTCAATCTAGGTTTAAATCTCTTAAATGTACCTTGATGGACCAGTATTTGGCAATCTTTTAGGTTCAAGGATGCTTGGTTGTGATCCACTCGAGATTCATTACTTGCCTCTATTTGTCATTGTGCGTAGGGATTTACAGATATGTATTCATCACTGTACATTTATGCTCAGAATGTCGTTTTTCAAAAGGGAAAATTTTAGGGTTTAGTTTTTAAAGTTAAATGAAGATCTGATTCAGGAAATGACTATAGGTCATCCTCCCTAATGCGAGGAAATGAACCCGAGGACTCTCTCGCCGTCTAGACCTCAAACCAAGAGTCTAATGCTTCAAGGAGTTCATTTTCTTATTTTTCTTCATTTTATTTTCAGATTGAAAACCACCAATTCTCACTGTTTTTACCAAAATCCCATAATCGAAAACAAATTCACCATTTTGAGTCAATTGCAAATCATTTGTGCAAAGAAAACCCATCCTTGTGTTCGACCCTAGAGCCGCTATACTGCAGTAGCTATGCTATGACAGTAGGAGGAATTTAGGTTATAAATTTTGTTGATTCCGGAACACCTACTGTGGCACGAATCAAATGGCGTCGTTACCGAGGATGGTGTCTAAGTGCAAATGATGGCCTGATGGACACTTGTGATCCTCATCATAAGTCTTGGTGAATTTCTCTCTGTATATATTTTACTATTAATCTTAGTTTCAGTTCATAGTTTAATTTTTTTAGGTAACCCTAACCTTTTAGGTAGGATTGCTTCTTGGTCATTGGGTGTTTGCCCTGTTTTTGCTACAGGAATCCATGTTCCAATGGGTAAGGGAATTCGAGGGCGAGCTGATCAAAGTCACCTTCCACAGAACCTCGGACTCGAATTTGAATATCGACTCAAATGGGAAAGAGGGAGAGCAATACAATGAGTTCTTAGTGGAGAGAAACCATGGTGCATATATGTCAATGAGGGATTACAAACACCTTCCATGGCAGAATCAACAACCCGTGGAGAGAAATCCAAACCCATCTAGGTCTATGAGGAACTATAGAAACCCTTCATGGATGAGTGCATCCTTCTGCAGTGTCCCCCCAACTAATGCACCATATGACAGTACTTACAACCCTAGTTGGGGGAACCACACAAATTCCTCATAGGAATCAAGACCTCCACAAGATACACCTCCTCGCCTCCATATTATGCCTCAAACTCCTCAACTACCCACAACCACCACAATGATACTTTCGCTTGAGCAAGGAATACCGACGGAGCAAACTAGTGGATAATTTCTATGAGGACATGAGCAAGGAATGTCCGTGCCAATTTCAAATTAACACAGTGGAGAGCTCCCTGAACAAGGAATTGAATGGGTTCTAGAGCGAAATTGATCAGAAATTTGACATCCTGCAGCAATCCATCTCAAAACTCACAAATCAACTTGTTCATCAAGAAGAGGAGAATTTGGAGGAAGAGTGCTTGACCGACACTATTTTGGGTGAACATGCTCAATCAAGTACTGTGAAGAATTGAAAGAGGAACCGTAATAAGCCCCCGAGGAACTACAGGATGCCCGGTAATCCATGTGTTGCTCCAGGGCCATGGAGGAGAGAAGAAGAAATCCTTCCCCTTGTTGATCGAGGAAGGCAATGGAAAGGTGCGTAGGAAGAACACTAAGAGCACACTTTACCCGCCCTATCGACTCTGTATATCTTGCTCACACCTCGCAAAGTACCTCGAACCTTGAAAGTTTCATCTTACCACAAAGTACACCCCACCGCACTGCCAGGTCAGAACTTTAGGAAGTTAGTGGTCACTACTCAGATTTTTGCCACTACATCAAATACATTGGCAACTACCCATAACAAGATGACACAAATGATGGTTCGAAGTGTTAGTTCGGGGATGTGAGCACTGACTCAAGATATCTACAAGCTCACTAGCCTAGCAAATTCTCCAAAGGCTTCTGAAGAACTGCTTTGGGGTGCTCACTCTCTCCCACTTTTCGCTTTGATTTTTCCTCGGTTTATCTTATTTATTTTGATTTCTTTAATTTTTCTTTTAGATTTCCACAATTTTTAAGTTAATTTTGCTTTAGATTATTTTCAATTTTGTATTTTTTTATTTTTATGTATTTATTTTTGGGTGTGTTTTGTCAAATTTTGTCAGCATGGGAGGTCCAAGAAAGAGCAAAAAAATCTCGTGAACCTACGAAAATCTCGCAGTTGCAATTTCTCAACCCAGACTTTGCAACGATTGCGACTTTTGCAATCGTCCCGTAGCGAATTGTATGGAAGGCTCCTACAAGAAGACAAACATGCATAGTAAAGTTTGTAAAAAATATTTTATATATATATATATATATATATATATATATATATATATATATATATATATATATATATATATATTTATATTTATATATTTCAAAAAAAATTGGTCTTTGAAAATATTTAAAAAAAAAATTAATTATTTTTTTTCAAAAAAAAAAAACTTATTTTCGCACGGTTGCGAAATTTCGCAACCAATTTTGTTTTCACCATAACTTTTTCATCCGAACTCTGTTTTAGGCGTTATAATCTAAATCTAGTTAGAAAGAAAACTTTTGAAATTTTGATAAAGGCTTAATTTTCAAAATTCTCCATCTGGTCACTTTTTTCCTCTCTTTCTTCCAACTTGTTTATTCGGCTTCAAACGAGGAAATAAGGTGTCGGTGGAAAGCTTGGGAAGTCACCTATCTAAAAACGAAAGACATTTCATCAGAGATTTACTTCCTCCCTTAAATTTCTTCCCATAGCCACATCAGACAACGTTGAATTCGATTGGGGGAGAGTTAAGGAAGGAAGCAAGAGCTTATGTTTTCGAAAGCAAGTCTATTTTGTTAAGTTTAATGATTTGCTATTTAGTTTCTTGTATAGTTGTTTGTTTTGCTTGGAGAAGTTGTTAGTTTGTTTTTGAAAATAAAACATAGTCATTTTTTTTTGTAATACACACTTTACAAATTTTCTCAATTTGTAGTTTTCTCAAATTACACCTTTTTTCAGGTTTTGCCTATCCTGTAGTTTGAAAAATTGAAACATTATCCAATTCTGTTGAGGTTAGATTGATTCCATGCCTAGTTGAGTGGATGATTAGTTGAATTATTGTTCTTCGACCTTTTCTTCATCTCTAAAGCTTAATCACACACACCTGTAGTTCTGTGGCAATGCTTCACAATCCGCCCAAACCCGCTCATACACTAGCCTCACAATGTCAAAGAACGCCAACCTCCTAAACTTGCAAAACCTTAATTCTAGTTTCATTGATCACTAATAGGTTAAGGACCCCCATGAAAAGAAGGCCAATGTGTCTTCCAAAATTAAAAGAAGCGAAAAAGAAAAAGAAAAAGAAAAAGAAAAGAAAAATAAAAAGAAAAGAAAAATAAAAAGAAGAAGATTGCAACGCTTCGCCTTGAAACCCGAGCACGGTCGAGGGAAAGACGAAAGTCTTGAAGCCCAAAGGCCCTGGGGCCAACTGTCGGGAGCCACCGACTTAGTGCTCGCTATAGGTAGATGGGGTGGAGTTTAGCAAGTTGTGGTAGGCCGGAGTCTCGAAATCATTCAGAGTCCGGATGAAACTCCGAAGAGTTAGTGGTCGAAAAGACCCTTATGACTTTAGTATTCTAAGCCTTAATCGCTGGGGAGTCATCGGTAGATCCCCATGGACTTTGGTGAGGTCGATTCCTCAAAGATTGCACCCCTATAACACAAAAAAGAGCTGTGGAATAAGAGAGGTCCTAATCTATTTAGGCTAGTTAGTGTCCTGTGATGAGGCGCGTATTTCGTCAGGTGGTCATAGCCATAGCTTATCAAGTTGAGAACTAATCAAACAAACACTTAGGTTTTGTAAGTCTCTCAAGTTGATTCACCAAGAGGGAGGTTTTTGTAACACCTCGTCCCAAGAGGGTGTACGGTATGTGTAAATCAGACAAGATTCAAGGGGCTTCCTTAATTAATTTAGTGCCATAATAGAATTTTTGAAAATTGGTTTAAGGGTGAAATTATAAAGTTTTCAAAGATTGTGGCACTTTTACAATTAAGGAAAGTGGAGGGGGTGAAAGTATAATTAATGGAAGTTTAAATAGTAAAATAATAATAATAAATCGCAAAAATAGTTCAGAAACTGAAATTCTCCTCTAGATCTCTGATGACGAAACGGATCGCGCCTGCTAAATTTGTCTCAAGCAACTAAAATACGTGAAAGCTTTAAAATTCGAGACAGCCAATATTTTTATGAATTTCTAGGCGACGGGTTTAGAGTGAAACCTGAAAACTGGATTTTAGGAAAACTCAAAAAATAGCAAATATTTGTTAATATTCAATTAGGGATAAATAAAATTTTTCGACAAAATGGACTAAGGAAATAATAGAAATTATTTATCTAAATAATAATAATAATAATTAAAGAAAAGAAAAAACGAAAATAAAAAAAGGATAAAAATCAAAAAGGCGAGGACGCTCGAGAGATCCAGAGCTGAGGCGATTTTTTTATTTTTTTCTTCTTTGCTTCTCTTTCGATTCACAAAAATCTGACCAGAACTGTCGAGCAGTAAGGCAAAATTGACTACGCTGGCAGCTACGCATATACATTCAATATCTTAAATTTTTGTCAAACTTTAAAAGCGTAAAATTTGCCTAACGTTGCTTATTTCAGTTCTAAAGGTTGCGTAATGGCTTGAAATTTTCTTAGAGGTCGTGAAAGGTCAGAAACTTTAGTCCCAAAATTTTTGACCGAGTTTTGGAATTTTAGGAATTGGGACTCAGAATGGACAAATGTATGAAGTTTGGGACTGCTTATGACAATGGATTGAAATTTCAAGATTGTAGCTCGATAAGCCTGATGCACTTTAAATGTTTCTGGTATTTTTAGACTATATGGAAAGTCCCTTAAGTCAAAAGTTGACTAAAACAGATAGTTTTATGTAAGATTTAATGCGTATGTATTATTTTGGTCAATTTCACATCATATTATCGATGTCCATATCGACAGGATTAGCACGTGAAAGTTTTGTTAGAATCGGTTCGCTCGATATAGTTACTCCTCAAAGTTCTCAGATACGTTTGTTATTAAAATTGAACTCGAGAAAGCATTTTCGTGAATTCTTTGAACTGACCAAGTGTAGCGATTCGAAAGTATCCGACGAGAATCTAGAGCGCTGACAAGATTTGACAGAAATTAGTGGAGAAAAATGTGAGTACTCAAAATCATTTTCTAAAAAGAAAGTGTTTAAATTACAAGTTTGTAAAGTGCTTTGAAAATATAGATTTATAAAGCATTTTATTACTCCCAATTGTTATACTCAAAGAGAAAAGTTCGATTCAAGATTTAAGAAACAAGGCTGTTTAGCAAAAACCCCTAGATGGCACACGCTCCTGGCCGATGTATTTTGACAGTATGGCAATGTTATGGGATATTATGACTAACTATACGCTCGGTCGGCAATTTGGGGTTAGATCTAAAGATATATTTATATATGCTGAGTCGCCCTCCATTATCTGTATATAGTTAGCGCATCGACTTAGTACATAGCGATGAGGTGTGTTGGTCCCGAGTTCCATCACCGAGCATTTTGGTTTCGAGGTTCCATTACGCTTATATATCCCGCCGTGTTCACCGGACCATCTACCGTAGTGTTCCGAGAACTACTACCGATGCCAGTTCCGAGGTTCCGAGGCATCACTTCTAGGGTATTTCCGGGAATGGGCCACAAAGGGGTTGGTACTGATTTACAAAAGATAGCACTTTCAGATATTAACCACCACCGAAATGCTTTTCACAGTTAAATAGTTTTTTAATGCTTTTCAAATAAAGAGAAATAGTTTTCGTAACAGCTTTCAAAGAAACACTAGTTTTCGTATCGCTTTTCGTGAGCGTAAATAGCTAAAGAAGAGACTAGTTTTCGTAATGCTTTCGCAGTAAATGTTTCAATGTTAAATGTTTTCGTATCGTTTTCTTTAAATTATTACAAGAAACTCGCTTTCTTATAAATAGTTTTACAAACTACTGCATTTATTTTCATATCGAGGTACAAACAACAGATAAACAAAGATTTAGAAGTTATAGTACTCACCGAGCCCGTTTGGCTCATAGTTTTCTGCTTAAAATAATTTTTCAGTAGCAGGCTGGGTTTAAAAACCTTTCCCAGATCCTCGCTCCTAGACAAGCCAGCCGTGGATTATATATAAGATAAGGTGTAAATTAAAACTAGTAAAACTTAAAATGTGACATTTTGTATATGTAAATATCTTTTGTAAAATATGCATGCATGGTTTTGAGAAAAACAAGTTGCGATAAACTTATATTTGATTGATCCTTATCTTATATTTTAATGAGGATCAGAGGTCCTTTATTGTTATAGTC
Organism: Tetrastigma voinierianum; assembly: GCA_016808115.1. Lineage (NCBI taxonomy): Eukaryota > Viridiplantae > Streptophyta > Magnoliopsida > Vitales > Vitaceae > Tetrastigma > Tetrastigma voinierianum. The sequence goes on along the minus strand of JAEQBH010009326.1, from coordinate 58,748 downwards.
GACATTCGAAAACATCGGGAGGTATTTTGTTTTATACAGGATTTTGTATTATGGGTTTGACCACCGTGCGCCATTATGTCACGGATTTTCATTAAATCTAAAGGTGTGATTTGATAGAAAAGTGAAAATTTTATAACCCACGCTTCCAAATACGCTTCAGCTTTAACTACTTAGCTTCATGGTAACTCTGTCAATGAGCGAGCTCACTGAGGTTATCGTGGAGTTGCCGGCGCATTTCCCCGTCACTAGGAAGGGGTCCGTCACTTTTGGATACTCACTTTGTATGGCATTCATTCCCTTCGAGATAGTTAAGGCAAGGATTTAAGTGATTTCACGAGGGTTAGGCATTACTCATTCACACCCTTTTTGAAATACTCATTTTTGTAAAACATGATTTTATATTGTTTTCAGCATGCTCTTTCTTTTCTTTCTTTCATTGCTAAGGGACGAAATGTGTAGGTCAGATTAGTGCTCAAAAAGGCTATTTTTGAGTTTCCTGCTTATTGTGCATTTTGAGCACTTTTTGTGCACTAATCAGCATAATTAACCCAATTTGTACATTAAGGTCCCTGCTATTCTACTGATCGCATTTTGTGGATAATTTTGTAGTTTTGCAAGCTATTTATGCCAAAATTGTTGAGTCGATCCAAGCACGAAGAATTCGAGTTGAACTCGCAGATGCGTGATCGGAAACCGTATGAAAGAAGAGCGTAAATGCATGGAAATTGAGCTGCGTGAAATTTGCAGGCTCGCGAAATTTTCATTATCGCAAATTTCGCAGTTATAAAATGTAGGGTCAAGAAATTTCGCACCCGCAGAAATTTCGCAGTTGCGAATTTCGCACCTGCGACCAAAATTTCCTTCATAAGCTGCCAATTGCTCATCCCGCAACACCGGCTCATGTCTCCCCGCACTATTCACCATCCGCTTGACGTTTGACTCGTCACTTTTGGTTTTCTTCCTTTTGCCCCATTGTAATAGCACATTTGCCATGTTATTTTGGTAATTTGTAAAGGGCGTCATTATAAAGCCCCCAAGACAAGCAATCGTTAAAAATCTCTTCATTAATAAATTCGGGCGGGAAGCACTTCTCCCACTTTTTCTTCTGCTTCATTTTTTCTCATTTTCTTCCAATTTCTCGGCTGTCAAACACCCCTCTAAGGATGACAACTTAGAGGATGGTTGGCTAGACCACTTTTCTCCTCAAGAGAGGTCACGCTGTGGTTCGAGGCAAACTCAATCGGCCTCCTGCTTTTAACGATTTATTTATGGGTATTTAGGTTTAAATCTTTAAATGTATTCTCGAATGGACTAATATTTGCAATCTTGTAGGGTTTAGTGGATGCTTATTGCTAGATTCCACCGAGATTCATTAGTCGCCTATTTGTCGTAGGTAGATTTATGAGATATGTATTCGATCGCCAGGAGCATTTATGCTCTATAAATGTCGGTTTTCAAAAGGGAAAATTTTAGCATGAATGAAGCTAAATGAAGATCCGGGATTTGGGAATGACTATATGTCATCCTCCCTAACGCGAGGAATGTAACCTCGGTGACCTCTTAGTCGCCTTGGGGACTCAAACTAGTAGCCCAATGCTTCAAGGAGTTCTTTTCTTATTTTTCTTCATTTTATTTTAGCCCAAGAAACCACCACTCACCTGCTTTACCAAAATCCCATAATTCAAAACAAATTCACCATTTTGAGCCAATTGCAAATCATTTGTGTGAAGAAAACCCATCCCTGTGTTCGACCCGAGAGCTGCTATACTACAGTAGCTATGCTATGACAGTAGGAGGAATTTAGGTTATAAATTTTGTTGATTCCAAAACACCTACTGTGGCACGAATCATTCATGCCCTTATGTTACACAATACTTGAAAACAATATTTTATGATATGAAAAATGCATACCCGAAAGCAAAGGTCCACTAAATGAGACCAATGTCTATCCCTGTGAAACCACATTTGCATCTATCTAACAAATCTACATCATATTGTTCTTCGAATGCTATATCTGTAACATATAACAATCAATAACAATTAACAAATGAACAATTACTAACATATAGATAACAATACAATTATTAAGGTAATGTAACAACCAAAAACGTACATGTTTCAATCAACTTGATTCATATTTTGACAAGATCGACGATTGTGACCAGGTTGTTTGCATAACCCACATGTAATAGTAGTCTTCTTCTCTCTAACGTCCATTTCATTATGCAAACAGGATGATTTAAAGATCGCCTACATGATGTGCAAGCCATTGACCTTTACATATGTTAATAATAGTTGACCATCATAAGGAGGTCATTCATATTCATCAAGATGGGATGGAACAAGGTTGCCCATGCATCATAAGACGATTGAGAGTTGTAGTAGCCTTAAAACAAATGGCTTAAAATCTACGGCTTTAAATCGACATGTGCGGCTATAATATGACTATAGGGAAATCCATATATAAGTGTCTTACCACAAGTGCATTTATGGTCATGTAAGTTGAGGCAATGTGTTCGACCTCTCTTTTGACTTGACATGAAATCGACCCTGGTTGTGATCGTAAAGAACAATCTCAAATGATCTAGCCTTAATCACATGTGCCTTAATCTTAGCATCAACATATGGAGTATGTTGCTCATATGATGTCAATCTATTATAACCTTGTTCCCTTCTTGCAACAAAGTAACGATTGAGCCTAAAAAAGGTAAATTGAACCAATTTAGTTATAGGTAAGCTCTGAGCTCCTTTAAGAGCACTATTGAAAACCTCATAAATGTTTGCAGTCATTATCCCATATCTTTTACCTCCATCATGTGAAAGTGCCCATTTCTCGGAAGGGATTGCCTCTAACCATCATTGTCCATTTGCTTATTGAATTTTCCAACTTTAGTTACTAAAGCTGCTCTGCACACCAAATTCTTTAAGATTTTATTTTTGAATCGATTCATAAAGTTGCTTGCAAGATGACGCATGCAAATCCTATGATATGCATATGGTTTAGTCCAACCAAGATGAACATCAGTCATTGCTGGCATAATGTCTGTATGTCTGTTAGATATAACACAAAGTCCCATACGTTGAATTACCTTGTTTCTAATACATGCCAAGAACCATCCCCAACTATCAATATTATCTCCTTTTGTAATAGCAAATGCTAGTGGAAACAACTGATTATTTCCATCACAACCCATAACAATCATTAACGTGCCTTTATACTTCTCCCATAAAATGTACCCATCAATACTGCAGATACGACAATGATTGAATCCTTCAATAGATGGATGAAACGCCCAAAAAACGCATTGAAATACTTCGGTGTTATGCATATGATAGTCAAATGTTTTCCAAGTTACAACACATCCAAGATTTACCTGCACTAATGCCATGAAGAAATGTGGTAGTTATGCATATGACTTATGGAAGCCCCTAGATAAGATTGTAAGTGCTTTGTGTTTTCCAACCAATGCCTTATTGTAAGATATTTCATATCCAAATTTCTCCATAATGGTTGCTTGGATAGCAACTACTGACAAAGTGAACTATGCCTTAACCATTCCCTTGATATGATTAGTAACCAAGTTTGAGTCTAATTGTTGATGATCCCGATTCAAGTAAGAATTGACACAAATATGTGGACCTTTATACTTATTAATTGAGAAGAAAGATGTATCTTTCACAACCATAACACGAAGCTTCCATGTACATTGACACTCCTCGGCTTTTTACATCTTAACACAAGCAATTTTTTTGAAGATGCAACAACCACATACTGTTTGTGTGATTTAATAGAGTACAGCTTAACAACATCTTGCAAAGCAACTTTGGAAGTGAAAACCTGGCCAACTAAAAATTCTCCACTTGAGTTTCCGGTATTATAGTTCACTCATGAAGTCTAGTCACTTGAAATAACATTACCAAAGTTTTCCACATTTTCAAATTGAGGTGATGATGCTAAGTAATACTTAATAGTTCCCCTCTTGTTTGGGTCCTCAGGATTAGGGTTCTCAAGATTTGGGTTATTTGAGACATCACAACTTGACACATCCACAGAGACATATCTCCCTTACTCATTCTCCGTAAGTTGGTTAAGAGTTAAGAAAGACAAAACATGTCCATCAGCTTGAACCTTTCCATCTTCATCACTTTCATCGTCACCATCTTCATCACCTTCTTCATCTTCACAATCTTGATCATCTTCATTTACTTCACATCTATCAAGCTATAAATAACTTGAGCGCTTACTAGGCTCTCATACCCATAGTCTAATTCCTCAACATTAACATTTCACAAAGAATAAATCAGGTAAGTACAAACTAATTGATTCACTTGTGGCTTAACACGTACTAGCTAAAGATACAATTCAATTTCCTCAATTCCAGCTATGTTAACCAATTTCAACATTCGGTACACACTATTGTCATCTCATATTGGACGAGGTTAAAACATATTTCTACTTTTCAAGGGATGCTCAAGTGATGACTAATTTAAACCTTTCTTTATTAATACCTGTCCTTGAGTACATCTAACAATTGATCATATGTGTAATCAATCAGTACATCTAAAAGCACAATAACAACTTTGTTCCCTACATATTTCACATATGTTTAAGTCCTTTCGGTTATTCCATTATAAAAACATATGACGGGAATAATGGAGTCACACATTATTTACCTACACAAAATGTCATTAATAAGATAATATTATTACCAAAGTTATCTTACAAAACAAACACACCAAGTGAAATGCCAATAGTTACCAAAACCATGAACCAAATAGGCTATTGTTTCTACATTATGTATAATGAAAATATATATAAAAAACATACAACACATAGATTACTTAATTCAGATAATAAAAATAGTTTTTAGATAACACCTGCATTCAAAAATAGTTATGAACAATAGTTAACAAAACATGAACCAAGTAGGCCTTTGTGTCTAAACTAGGTATAATGAAAATGTGTATCATTAAACTAAGAACATGTAAATCGCCACCATAATCAAAATGGCCAGATAACACTAATAATATAGTAGAAAAAACAATCTAAGATTTTACCAAGAATAGTTTTCGGATGAAGAACAATGTTCAATTTTCAAACAAACTAAAAACAAAGAAGAAATCACACATTACAAAAGTGAATAATATAATGTGTGAAAAAACATACATTCATTGCTATGGAGAAGGACTGTAGTAATCAGAATAGAGTAGTTGGTTGGATGAAGCTAAAAAAATGCACAACAAAATCAACCATAGCGGTCACTTATATATAGAGGATGCAGAGGATGAGCGGGCTTATAGTATTTTTTGAGAAAAGAATAAACGAGAGAAGAAGAGATGCCCCGATTTTAAAACATTAATGTCGTAGTCAATAATTTTGGCATTATAATTTTTTAAAATTCAATACGGTCAGTGATTACGATATTATAATTTTTTAAAGTTCAATATCGTAGTAGTTAACGAGTGAGGCATAAACTTCAATTACATGTTTGAATATTATCTTCATTTTCGACTTATTTTATTAATTTTTTTTAAATAACCTACATATGACCAAAACTCCAACTTTTCACTTTTAAGACAAAATCATATATCAGGAGTTCACAACGTAAAAGAAAATCAAGCTGAAAGAATCCAATAGACAGAATCCAAGCTCATGAGTTTGTGCTTCCAGATAAAGAGATGCCACTGTTCTGCCCCATCCCTCCACCTCTTCTTTTTCTTTGCTTTCTCCTCATCTCACCCACCTCTCAATTCCAATACTCATTTACTTCCTTCCAGAACACACCCAAATTACCGCTTCTAAAATCCCAATCAAAAACCCTAGTTTCTCCTAAGAATTCCCCCGTTTGGAGAACAACCCACATCTCCTTCTGCTCTCGAAACGACATTTTCGAAGATATTTCAAGTACCCAGCTGCCGGAAACCTCAGAAACTGATGGGGTTCAAGATATCGAAGAGCTTGAATTATTGGGTAAGCCTTCTCCGGTACCGTTAGACAATCGGTCTGCTTCAGAAGTTGATTCTGAATTGAAAAAGCCCGATAAAGATGAAGCCTTAGCTCCTTTTTTGAAGTTCTTTAAGTCTAGCGATGGTTCAGAGGAGGCCAACGGAGTGTCTGGAGAAGATGGCAGTGAGATGAGTGAGAGCGGGTCAAATAAAATGGTTTCTGTGGAGTATTATGAGCCAAAACCTGGCGATTTTGTAGTGGGTGTGGTTGTTTCAGGGAATGAGAACAAGCTTGATGTGAATGTTGGGGCGGACCTTCTGGGCACAATGCTGACAAAGGAGGTGCTTCCTTTGTATGACAAAGAGATGGAATACTTGTTGTGTGATGTGGAGAAGGATGCTGAGGAGTTTATGGCTCGTGGGAAGATGAGAATCGTTAGGAGTGATGATGCATTGAGTTGGGTACCGATTCAGGGGAGGCCTGTTGTGGAGACTGGCACTGTATTGTTTGCTGAGGTTCTTGGAAGAACGCTCAGTGGCCGGCCTCTGCTTTCAACCCGGCGGTTCTTTCGGAGGATTGCCTGGCACCGAGTGAGGCAGGTTCTCACTTTTCTTTTGGTGAAAAGTCTATTTGATATTTTCTTGCTGTTTGTATGCAGTCACTGCTTAGTCTCTTACTTGTGTTTAACACTCTATGGTGCAGTCATTACCGCGTTTTTTTAGTTTCATATGATAATGTTGAACTTATATGTAAATTCTGTTAATAGGATTCAAACGTTTTGTTGAAATCTTGGTTGTGTTTTTGGCAGATAAAACAACTCAATGAACCTATTGAGGTTAGAATAACAGAGTGGAATACTGGTGGCCTTCTTACGAGAATTGAGGTTTGCTTTCATGCACATTCTCTTTGATTGGTCTTTCTTTTTAAGTGTTTGTTACTAAATTTTAACTTTTGTTTTGGCAGGGTTTAAGGGCTTTTCTTCCTAAGGCTGAGTTGTTGAATAGAGTGAAGAGCTTTAGGGAGTTGAAAGAAAATGTAAGTTGAAACTTGGGATTTCAAACTGGGTATTTTTCTAATATTGGTTACTTGTAGGGATACCATTTATTCTATTTCTCTGTGTACATGTTGCATTAATTTCAGAGTTTTGTCCCAAACTAATACAAATTTTTTAAAAAAAATACGAAAATACTTTGAAAATGAAAATAAGCTCCAAACTAGCCAAGGTCTCTAGTCACGCTAAATACGCATCATCAAAGCAGAAGCCAATGATCACGACTTTGGAAATTTGTTGTTAAAGCCGCAAATACCAACTACATTGACTTTTTTAAGTGACTACGCTTTGGACCTTTTAAAAATTTTCATTTGAAATTACAAATCACATCCACTTGCTACGGCTTTATTAGAATGAATTTTTTTTTAAAGTCCAATGTCGTAATCACTGACTACGATTTTGACTTTTTTTAAAAAAGTCTAAAGCTGTAGTCATTGAGCAGCATTGGACTTTTTAAAAATTTTCATTTGAAATTGCAAATGACATCCACTTTCTACAACTTTATTAGAATGAATTTTTTTTAAAAAGTCCAATGCCTCAGTCACTGACTACGACTTTTACTTTTTTAAAAAGCTCCAGTCGTAGTCGCTGGATCGTGGCTTTAACTTAAAATTACTCGTCGTGAGTCATTGACTACAACTTTGATGATGTGTATTCCAACGTGGCTCAAACGCACTAGTTTGGTTTTCAAACTATTTTGGTAATTTTTTTTAAAAAATGGAATATTTGACAAAACTCTTAATTTCAACTCTAATAGAGTTGTATTGCATCAGATGGCAACTTCCATGGTGGCATTAGTTTATAATGTGTCAAGATGCAGATAAGCATTCATAATGGATGGATACGGAACATTTAATCTAGAACTAGGGTTGCTAGAGAAGAGGTGATATGCAACTTGTTACATACTATGAGACTTTGGAAGTGAGTAATTTGGCTAAGGCCACTACTTGAAGGAAAAGTATCAGGACATTAGTTTTGATCCTTATCGGGAAATCAAATAGAAGCTATATTTTATTCAGGTGTCGGATTGTAAAGGTATATAAGGTAGAAGAAGACCTGCATATGGTCACTATTGACATAGGAAAAGTATAAAGGATATTGAGGAGTGATATGGTGAATAATGTAAAATAAAGGAATATTAAATAGATCGTGGCTGTATGATCATGGGCTACTTTATAGCTGGTTCTTCGCTTTACACTTTAGCTCTTCTCTAATACATTTCTCTTTACTTATAAAAAAAGGAATATTAAATGGATAAATTGAGAGGGAATTTATGACACTGCTGTGACAAACATCTGACCATAAAGAAGAGAGGAAAGGAATTTTCAAATTAAGATCACCTAGGATAAAGGATTTCCATTAGGCCCTGATCTTCTTGTGATGGATTAGTGACTGAGCACATGCATCAAGACTTACTAGTGCTATTTGTAGTTGATTGAATTTTAACACAGTAACAGGGGAAATCTAAAGTTGAAATTGCATAGAGATACTCTGTAATTAAAAGATTTTAAAAATAACCATGAGCGAGACTGGACATTACAGATGGCCGATAGTTACAAAAGAGTGGCTATTTTGGTTCTGTTTGAGCTTTATGTTTATTTATTTATTTTTTTGACAAAGAAGGGATAGAGAAGATGTTGTCCTTAGCACTAGAGGGGATTAATGAAGTCAGTAAGGCTTGTTATATGATTGCATATTACCTAACAAACTGAAGGAAAGCTTTTGTTCTTAAAATGAGACGGTTAATATCTGGTTGGGAAAAAATCAATATGATCCTGGTATCAAATCAGGATCGAACATAAATAAAGCATTTTTACTTTCTATTGGGCAAGGGTGAGAACTGAGGCATAAAGCATAAGCCTTTTAATTTTTATCTTTATATTTAAAGGGATGTAAAAGTTAGTGATAATAATAAATATAAAAATTAATGAATATAGATTTGAAAATAAAAAGACAAGATGATTATTCTCGTAAAGCATAAGCCATTTCCTCTACATGTAAAATTAATCAAGAAAGACAAATCCAAAGAAAGAGCTGATATACAACATAAGCTGTGTACAGAGATATTGAAAATTAAAATCTATGAGAAAAAACATAATTATTTTTTATTGCTATGGCTTAAAAAGACTTTGTGATGAATAAGTATTTGTCTATTCCTCTGAGGCATGCAATGTGTAAAACCATGCGAGGTGGACAACTTTATGACGGAGTCATGGAGTAAACCTTTTGGGAAATGTCCTTTTTATGCTTATCTTGTTTGGAGGAACACCTTGTGAAGGGCTGATAGGTACCCAAACCCAATAGGAGAGCCCAACCCAAAAGATCGGCCTGATAGGTGGGAGAACCCATCAAGTTTAAGTACCACTCCACAACCTTATGTGGAGCCGTTGTGGGATCATATCATTGCCACCCTTAAAGAAGCTAGACGTCCTCGGACGGCTCACACTCTGGATAGCATTCACTTTGGACCCACCTTTGGGGCATTGGATGACCCTCTTCTAGGTAGCCCTTTCCCACTAAGCACCGGTTCTCAATGAAAGCACTAATGATAAGTACCCAAACCCAATAGGAGAGCTCAACCCAAAAGACTGACTTGATATGTGGGAGAACCCATTAAGCTTAAGTACCACTCCACAACCTTATGTGGAGCTCATTTGGGATCGTATCAAGGGCCTTCAAAAACCAGGATGATGGGGAAAAAAAGAAATATAGTTAACATAGTGAACAAAGCACATCTTGGTGGACATTATGACAAAAAAGTGGTATCCTAAAGTAGGATTTGGGTAGCTGACTGCTGACATCAAATGGTTGTACTGAAAGCTTTGTTCCATTAAGTTGAGCAAAACAAGCATATGTTGTAGTGGCGTTATTGCATATTGAGAAAAAAAATGAGTCTCTTTTGCAATAAACCAGCACTCTACTGTTACTTGGGTTAGTCCCCATGGAGAAAAAAAATAATGACTCCTCACATTCATAAAATACTTTATGTACAAAATCATTGTCGCATTGCACCTTAAGGAGGTGCATTACTGGTCTCACCTGGTCAACTGCTGGCAAGTTTCCGAGTCTAAGCACTGAATAATATCTGTATGGCCAAGCAAATGGATCTCTTGATTACACTTTGACTAGACTGGTTTAGTTATAGCATCTCCATGTTTATTAATTCATTTTCCTTACATTTGCTTGGCCCTTTTTGTAATGATTTTTCTTTGCATTTTGTTGGTTTCTTGGTGCTGTAGGTTGGACGCCGACTATATGTTCAAATTACTAGAATAGATGAAGCTAAGAATGACTTAATACTCAGTGAGAAGGATGCCTGGGTCAGATTTCTCTTGGTTTTTTGTGTTTTTGTTCTCTCTCTCTCTCCCTCTTGTGTGTGTTTGACTTAGAAAATATTAGGAGTGTTTGTCTGTTTGTCTCCTTATAACAGACTCTCCTGAATCACTGTATAATGTTGCAGGAAAAGATGCACCTTCAAGAGGGAACACTTCTAGAGGGAACCGTCACGAAATTTTTTCCATATGGAGCTCAAATAAGGATAGGTGAAACTAACAGAAGGTGAGGAACTGTTGGTTTTATAACCTGGCATCTAGTTGCACGTTTTTTTTTTTTTTTCTTTTCCTTTGGTTTATGACATATTTGGATTTTGTTACCAAGAAGCAGAGACAAAGCTGTGAGTGTGGGATCGGCTGATATCTGAATAACAAAACAAGGAAACAAATCGCAGTGTTTCTTGGATACAGAGATATCACATTAAGTAAAAGCTAAATTATATAAATTTGAAAAGAATGGTGGGAAATAAAGATGCCAGCATATAGCACCAAGGCAATTTTTGTAGTAGTTTTTTTTTTTTTGGTATTGGTTTCACCTTGCTAGAATGCTTTCTATATGCATGTGCCTTACTGCTGGGGCTGGTGCAGAAAAGGGGAGATAATTTGAGAAAGTTAAGAATGCTGAAAATTTAGCAAAAAAATGCTTACGTATCATCCTATGATGCTCTTATCAATTAAGTTCATGCGGACGATGTTCTGGTTGCCTAGTTCAGAAATTTAACTCAATTCATCTGAATTTTTTGTACAAATTAAATAAAATGTACAGTATAAATTGTTAACTGATTTTATGATTTTATTTTAAAGAGTTCTATATATTTTGTTTTAAAATAAATACAATTTTGTATGGACAAGCAAAACAATATGTATGTGTAACAACACATATACATATACATATACATCTACGAAGAAACACAAGACATATACAAGCCCAAAAGGTATAGTAAACAAAAGAGAGAACACACACACATAAAAGTAAAACAAAAGAGAGCACAAAAAACAACTCTCCCTTAGTAGGAATCCAACCAATCAATAAGATCAATTCAAGCATCAAGCCTCCATTTATGTACAACTGTTTTTTTTTAAATAAGAAACAAAATTTTATATTAATAGTAAGCCAAAAGTACAAAGGAAAGGAAGAGATTTCCTTCCTTCAAAAGAAAAAAAAAAGAAAAAACTAAAACAAGAGACAAAACTCCCTCTTATAACAAGTGCTTACAAGACCAATGCTCCCCATATTAATATGGAGAGTAAAAAACTGCTAACCAATTAAATTGTAAAACTGAAAGAGGAACTCCTCTAAAAACATGGGTACTGGACGTGTTTAAAATAAGTCAAATTGCTGCTCGTGCTCAAGCAAACTTAGATATTTCTCTTTCATATATATTCAAGAAGTGCATGAAGGAATAATCTCCAAAATTCTTTCTTATGTTCTTCTTTCCTCAAAGGATCCATGCTACCCTAAAAAAGTCTCTTTAAGTACGATATACAACACCTAAGGAATGCCAAACAAAGAGAAGATCAAGTGACAAAGAACCCTTGTCTTAGCATTGTAAGGAAGAATGTGATCTATTGATTTTTCTTCTACTTAATAGTAATAGCATCTATTGACCAACTGCTACTCCTCTTCTCTCACCATGAAAGTCAGCACCTTTTCTAATGAAATTCATGATCTTTCCTAACAATCCTCCCCATTCAAAGGAACTTGTTTCGTATGGAAACCAAGCACCCGACTAACCCTTTGTTAGAAAAGGAATTAAACTCTCAGACTCAAAAGTAGCATATAGAGATTTCATAGAAAAGGTATCATTCCTTGAATCTATCCACACCACCCTATCCTCATCCACCACATTCTCTACCTTGCTTTGTGATTAGGAGAGTTTAGAGAAGAGGTTTTTGTAGTCAATTTATTGATTTGGGTAATTTAATAGAAACTATACAGCTCTTAATTATATGACTTGTGTTGGTCATTAGCAAGATTCTCATGGTGAGTGCACTATGTATATTTCATATTACTGGATATGACCTATGATGAATTATGATTTAAGGTTATTGTTCATAAAAAAAAATAAAAAAATTAAGTGACAAGGTTATTGATCACATGTCACCAAACTTCATATTGCATAGGCTCTCAACCTTGAGAGGATTTGTAGCCTATGCCGAAATTCAAAAGGAGGTTTTAAACTTATAGGTGGTGACCGAAACACGATCATAATAGATTGGGTCATTACTGATGGAGGTTGGTGACAATAACTATTTTAGATATATCTCATAGGGTTGAGACGTGTCCCCTTTAGTGATTTAAAGGATACATGATACAAAAAATTTATAATCATAATAATTCCTTTAGTGGAATTTGACATTTAGTCCTTGGAGGTAAAGTATAGTAGTCACATAATAAGAAGATCTGTGACTTAAGGAGTGTAGTGGTTATATTGATGCATTGATAACACCACCGTGTTAAATTATGAATAGCAAGTCCTAGGCTCGAGTATTGTCTTATTGTAATTTTATTATATATTGAAGTGCAATTGACTCTTTTTAATGGAGTGCTGAGTCAACTTCAAAATTAGATTCTAAGAGAGTTAGTATCTTTCTGTGGATCCTAATAGTTCTTACTCAAGCTCCTTATTTGTGGTGGCACACATTTTGAGGATATTTGTGGTAGGTAATTCATAAATGTGTATAAGGGCATTTTAGTAAAAATATAATAATGTACTAGATCTTGTGAATTAACATTTCTAGAATTGGTTAATTACTTAATAAGATTTTATAAGGTTCATTAGATAATTTGGACCCAAGTGGGCTAAATTAGGTGATCTAAGCCCAATTTGCGCTTAAGTCACTCAACTCCAAAGGAAGCCTATATAAACCCCCTTGGGTTTTATTACTTTAGTCTTGTGGTTCAATTTTCTGAAATTCTAGAGAGACACACTCTAACCACCCTGAGAGAGAAGCCCACCCTTCCCTTTCTATGATGTTTGTCATGGTTTTAGAATGTTCATTGGATGATGAAAACTGATCTAGGAACATCTAGATCACAGGTTTGAGTTTTCCTCTTTGGATCTATGTTCTTTTTGGTTTTTGATGTCATATTTTTTATACGTAAAGCACAAAAATATATTAAATAAATACAGAGAGAGAGAGATAGAGAGGGCACCAAAAGGCTTGCCTAGTGCATACTAGGAGTACACAAAAGATGCCTAAAAGCTTGAGTTGAAGGTTTCTGATATCATATTTTTCTACTATAATTTTTGGATACTAAATTGTCTATAGTTGATGGTCCCCCGACCTTAGGTGATTTCATTGATTGGGTGGGTTGTAAGTGATTTGGGGTCTGTTTTTTATATAGCTTGGGGTTTTTTTGTGCTGTTTTGGTGGGGTGAATGCTTTTCTTCCATGTACTTATTCTTGTTTCTCTTTAAGGTGCAACTTTTGAGCCTTTTATTAATATATTCACTTTTACTTATTAAAAAAGAATGTTTGTACTATAATAATCTAGAGAGGCATTTGCAACTGTATGTGTGTGTAAGTTAAATATTCATCAAAAAATAATCTAGAGAGGCATAAGATAGAATGTGTGCATCTTACATTATCCATACTAAGGAGTGGACCAACACGAGATTTCCAGCAACATGTCTATAGAAACAAGGATTTGCATGACCTTTTTCACTTGCTAAGTCCTCCAAATCCACCACCGAAACCTCTTTTGATAAGACTCAAGCATACAAGGATGAGAAAGAAACATGTAAGGGCTTATCCCCACATATTTAATCCTTCCAAATCTTCACCCTCCTCCCACTCCCCACCAAAAAAAAAAAAAAAAAAAATCTTTCCTTATTGATAGCTTTCACAACCCAACACCATACTCACATCTCATATCACAAGATCTCTTCCTTCCTTCCTATCTTTTCCACTAATATAACTCATTTCTAAATAGCTCCTTTTTTTTTTTTGATAAGTAAAAAGAAAATATATTCAAAAGAGGTGCCGAAAAAGCGGCCACAAAACAAGAGATGTACTAACCCCCTTACACAAAAGCCTACAAAATATGTGTACAACGCCCATTAAAACACCTTAAGAGCCCTCCCCAATCAATGAAATGAGCAAGGGTCATAGAAAATACCTTGGTATAGACAATAAAAAAAGACTTTAACCTTGGTATAGACAAAACATCATCCCAAATACAATGCCATTCATGGCCTTTCACACCGTCCAAAAGATGCACAAACAGTGGCAGACCTAGAAATTGGCGTCGGGGGGGCATTTTAACATATGAAAAAATTTGTCAAACCTAACAACTGAAAGCCTCAACTTAATGGTATAGGAATTTTTGATTTCGTCAGGGGGGGGCGGCTAGGTTTGAATCCTCTTGAAAACAAAGATAAAAAATTTTGAAAAAAAAAATTTCGAGGGGGGCATTTGAGCCCCCTAAGCTTACTTGCGTTCGCCTATGTGCTCAAAAGTCTTGCTTTCCAAATTCTTCGCTTGTCCTTAGCAAGAAAAGAACCCTTCCACCCCAAAAGGGACTCCCTTACTGAAGCAGGCATAACCCAAGAGCTTCCAAAAAGAAAAAAGTAGATCCCACAGCAACCTTGTCTTTGGACAATGAAGAAAGAGATGGTCCGCCATCTCTTCACTCTCTTTACAAAGGGAACAGTGGTTGGCAAGGGCCAACCCTCTTCTCTTATCACAAGTTGAAATCTTTCCCCAAGAAGCCTCCCAAGCAAAGAAACACAACTTTCTGCACGCAATTCTTCCAAATGCACTTCTAAATAGCTCCCATTTTAGATGCACATCACCAACTCCACTTACACAAACAAGCCTTAGTTAGTGAATAAAGACATATAACACCCAAATCTTCTTTTCTTTTCTCCTTTGTACACAAATAATCACTTTAGATGAAATTTCCTCCTCAAAGCCTCGCCTCCCTTGAGGAAATCTCTATAAATCTTCTTAAGCTTCCACTTGACCTTTTAGGAAACAATGACATACCAATCTGAATCAAAATAATTGTATTTTGTCTTTAGAAAATACATTGTTTTTTTTTCCATATCAACAACCTTTTGATGAAACTGCTCTTCCATCCATTAGAAGTTGCCATCGAAAAGGAGTTCTTAATGGAAGCCTCATAAGAAAACAAAAACTCTTCTAATCTACACCATAATATACAGGTTAACTCCTCCATATTATCTACCCTTTGAACTAGAAACAACTTATTATTTTCTATGTTAAGTTCCAAACACAAGATGGCTCAAACTATATGCAAGGATCACTTAGCTTAAATGAGTCATTGATTTAGAGAAGCTTCACAAAAACAAACTTATCCAGAACAACAAATGGGACATTCCTTCCCTATACTACCTTTCCCCCTCACCTTAATGCCCAACAGGTGAGTCTCCTTCCTTAGCCATCTTTTCAATTTCTAGTTTGATATCGCCTATCAAAAAAAAAAAATTCTAGTTTGATATCATAAGCATCACTTTTTCAACATAGAATATACAACCTTATTAGCTAACAACACCCAATCAAGGATTCACATTTTCTTTCTAAAAGCATTCTAAGACTTGGAAGCCTTTTTTCTCACCACTTTATTCAATCTCTATGCTGATACTTCAGCAACAATCTTGTATGGATCACCCACCAAGCTAATAGGCCTAAAGTCCTTGAGATCCTTTCCACCTTCTTTCTTTAGGATTAGCTTAAAAGATGTAGCATTATGACTTCTCTCAAACTTCCCCTTGTCATAAAACTCCTTGAAAAACCCCTTCACCTCATTCTTCACTAAATCCCTATAATTGCTTGAATGTAATGGAGGATCCTTACAGGACTTGTCCAATTCAACTCTGCCAAGCCCTAAAGACCTCCCTAAGAACAGTTCCTCCAATTTTTATGCTTCCTGCTCACCCAAAGTATGAAAAGCAACCCTTTGATGCTATGTCTCCTTCATCTGTTTGAGTTCACCAAACACCTGCCAGTTGCAATTTGTGTTGTTGAGCATTATCTTAATACTACTGCAAATCTACTAACTATCCCCTAGATTTCCAAAAATCTCACGACTCCACAAATGTGGCAGAAGCCCCACAATTCTCACCTACACTTGTTTGGTAAACACTTCACGATGAAAAACACCACACCTCTAGAGCCCATCTGTCTAGATATAAGGGCTTGTTCTCATACCTTCTTAAACTTAAAAAGCACAGACTCAGCATCAGAGGCTTCTTCAAAATCAGAAAGGATAAGAGCATCCCTTAACAATGATAACCGTATGCCAATTCAAGCTCCTTCTCCTAGCAGCCCACCTCTTCAAAGTGGGCAAAGCCAAAGTGGAGTCTGGGGCTCCCATCATCTTCCTACTGAGCATCGCATCAGTCGTTCCTACCTATGCTGAACCTCCCAACTCCTTGCTGTAACTGCATTGCTTCACCCACCACTCTATGAGCCTTTTTCCTGACATCTGTGAAGGACCTTTTCTTAAGCATTACTAATTTGCTGCACTCCTCCAATGGTCTTTTAGACACTAGAGCACTTCTTATGGTGTTGGGTGATGCTGTTCCAAGAACCTGAAGCTTCTTAGCAAGAAAGAACCACCCCTGGTGGATGGTGATTATAGCAGGGTTGTGGTGTTAGAGACTGTGGTTATATTTGCTAAGAAGGGCAGTGGTGTTGATGAATGGCGCAGCAGTGTAGAGGTAGGGGTAATGCCTCGATGGTGGTGACAGTAATGGTGGGAAGTTTTGAATAACCTCTATACAAATTGGTTGTTAGTGAAAAATTAAAATTAAAAAGAAAATAGAGGGAAAACTTCTCTTTGGCTGTTTTTCTTTTCTACATCTACATCATCATCTTTTGAAACTGAATAAATTTCTAAATTGATTTTATGGTTCAAATTGGATATTAACTTTGTGAAATGTCCGATGGGCTTTCTTATTGGTCAAATTTCTCATGCCTGTTGCAATTATGCAATTTTTCAAAATAAATTAATAGATCTGCCAGCACTCCTCTAATAGTATTGCTCTAGATTTTCTGTTTACTTACTGCAAATTCAATGTATTTGGAGAAGATCCTTATATGTAATGCATAAGCTAAATCAAGTTCCCTATTCTCTTCTGTTTATCACTGGGAAAGAATAATAACTGTCTAATGTTTTTTCAGTGGGTTGCTGCATATCTCAAACATAACTCGTGCTCGAATTACTTCTGTTAGTGATTTGCTAGCAGTTGATGAGAAGGTTAAAGTTCTGGTAGTAAAGTCAATGTTTCCCAACAAAATAGCTCTCAGGTAAGCCAAAAAAATCATTAGTGTTTACAAGTAATCCTCAATTTTGAGTATCAAAGTCATTGCTCATTTCCTTTCACTGTTTTTAATTTATTTCCATGCTTTTGCATCCCTTATGTGTTTGATTTCCTCCAAGTTATGAAGATTAAGAAATACAAGCTTAAAGGGCATGAAAAAAGAGAACTCTTTATGTCTAGAAGAAAAGACTTTATGGGAAATATCCTGGCTATGGTGGAATCTTCAGGTGGGGAGTTTGATTATCTTGGAAATTGTATTGCTATATCCAGTCTAAATAGTAGAAAAAGAATAGTTTTCATATAGGTGATAAACAATGATGACTTCTGAATCACCCTTGATAGTTACAGGAGCAGTGATATAGACAGCTACAGCTGAATTAGCAAAGCCTGGTTCTTTTTTTTTTTTGATAAGTAAACTGGACAATATATTAACAAAACAGGGCCAGACCCTAGAGTATATAGGATGAAACAAAAAAAGGTAGAAGCTGAACCTACCACCCAGGGAGTATGGCTAGGAGTACTAGAGAATACGCATTAATGAATTTACAATAGAGTACTGCCCCTCATAGATAAGGCTTGCCCAAGAAGTAAGGGATGTTATAAAGGAGTGTTTCAACCTTTCTTGGGCAAAAATAACATTATCAAAAACCACCATGTTTCTTTTCTTCCAAATTGCCCAACAAAGACTAGAGAGAGGGTTGAACTTTGAAGATCCCTTGTCAGAGGTTGCAGAAAAGGGGAGTGATGAGGAAGGACCGAGGAATGAAGTTTTTCATGCTGAAATAGTAAGGGAATACGATAGTCAGGAAGAAAGTTGCTTGGTCATGTTTAGTGAGTTTCTGGGTTTCTCAACAATTGGTCATGAGAAGGAGATCTTAGATCTTATGCGAAAGTTGAATGATAATTGGGTCTAGTGGAGAAGTTGTAAGGGCAATGGTTTCTAGGTGCGAGAGGGAATTGAAGAAATTGGAGTGTACTATTAATTATAATGGGCATAGCAGTTGAGGACTGGAAGGGAGGGGATTTACTGTTGAAACTCCAATGAAGTTGAGGATTCTCTCTTGGACCGTCAAGGGTGCAAATGACAGGGATAAGAGGAAGGTTCTAAAAGCCCTTATCAAATCCTAGAGGGCGGACTTGGTTTGTCTTAAGGAGACAAAAATTCAGAATATGAGTATGGGGATTGTTCGTAGTCTTGGTATGGGTAGGTTCCTTAGGTGGGGGGCGGTGGAGGTTGAAGGGGCTGCTGGGGGAATTCTTATTTTTTGGGATAAGAGGGTTGCAGAATTGGTTGGAATGGAGGTTGGGATCTTTTCTATCTCTTATGGTTTTAGAAATTGTGTTGATGGGTTTCAATGGATGTTCTCCGTATGCCCCGTAGGAATGAAAAGAGAATAATTATGGGAGGAATTAGGTTCTATAAGAGGGTTGTGGAGTGGTCCTTGGTGTGGAGGGGGCGATTTTAATATGATCCGTTACCCTACAGAGCGCAGGATAGGTGGAAGGATGTCTGCATCCATGAGAAGGTTTTCTGAAGTCATTGAAGATCTATGAGGGACATTCCTTTACAAGGTGGTTCTTTTACTTGGAGGGGGGAAGAGATAATGGTTCTATGTCTAGTCCAAGTTCAACCGCTTCTTAGTCTCAGATGATTGGGAAAGTTTTTTTAGTTGCGTTTGTTCGGCCACTTACCTAGACCGGGGCCTCATATCATCATTCTATTCCACTTGATGCGGGAGGAATTAGGAGGGGCTCTACTCTTTTTCATTTTGAAAATACGCGGTGAGAGTCGAGGGTTTCAAGGAGAAATTAAAAGCTTGGTGGCAAGACCTGTGTTTCAGAGGTTCATTTAGTTTTGTTTTAGTTGCTAAGCTGAAAGCCATGAAGGCCTTCCTCAATTCCTAGAATAGAGAAGTGTTCGGAAGGGTTGAGGTGAGAAAAAGTGAGGTTCTGCTCAATTTATGTCATTAGGATGATGAGGAGAAGGATGGGTTGTTGACTTTAGAGGAAGCAGATGAGAGAAACTTGATGAGGGAGGATTATAAATATTGGTCCATTTTAGAGGAGGTGTCTTGGAGGTATAAGTCTAAAGAAATTTGGCTTAAAGAGGGTGATTGTAACACAAAATTTTTCACAGAATGACTAATTCCCAAAGGAGGAGGAGTTTTATCAAAAAGATTAGAGTTAATGGGATATGGTTAGATGAGGAGGAAGCCATAAGGAAGGAAATTCCTACTGCTTTTCAGCAACTCCTTTATGAGTCAGGAGGTTGGTGGCCCAGCCTTTTGAGTTTAAGTTTTAAAGTGATTAGGAGTGCTACAGCTACTAAGCTTGAAGATCCTTTCTCTACCGAGGAGGTTTTTGCAGCTCTATTTGAGCTAAATGGGGACAAAAGTGTCAGCCTAGATATAGTTTTTCTCCACTGCTGCTTGGCACTTTTAGGATTTGTGGAGAAGCAGGCTATTTCAGGAGTTTTATGAGAGCATAATACCTGGTAGCCTAAATTCCACTTTTTCAAAAGCACCCCTAGAAATGAGAATGTGCGGTGATCTAAAAGACTTTAGGCCATCACTTTAGCGGGAGTCTATACAAAATTCTTATGGCGTGCCGCTAATGAATGGGGTACAGTGGGTGGGACGTAGTTTCAATGTGACCCAAAATGCTTTTGTGGAGGGAAGACAAATTCGATGCGTACTTTGATTTCTGCACGAGACCATTGACACCTTATTAAGAAGAAAGGAGAGTGGGCTCTTATGCAAGCTTGACATTGAGAAGACTTATGATCATTTGAACTGGGACTTTTACTTTGTGGTGTTGGGCGTGAAAAGTTTTGAAGTAAAATGGATAGATTGGATTAGATGGTGCATCTCTATGGCGACTTTTTCGGTGTTAGTGAATGGTACTCTACCTGGCTTTTTTCGGAGTTCTAGTGGCTTGAGACAAGGGGGTCCCCTCTCCCCTTATTTCTTTGTGATTGGGATAGAGGCTTTGAGTTGCCTTATTGATAGAGTTGTTGCCGGGGGCTTCATTTCGGGCTGCCACATGGAAGTTGGAGTGGGGATGGGCAAATTATCTCCCATTTGGTATGTACGATCGACCTTATTTTTAGGGCGATCCGGATCAATTAGCATATCTTAGTTGGTTGTTGATGTGGTTTGGAGCTATTTTAGGGGTTGAAGATCGAATTTAAACAAGCGAGATCGCCTGGTGGAGTGTATCATGGATAACAATGTAGGTTTTGGTTCTTGAATTGAGAACAAGGTGGGGCACTCCTGTTCTTGTTGGGGATGGACTCCCACAGGGAGCTCATCATGGTTGTAAGTGGGATGGCATAGAGGAAAGATTAAAAAAAAAGGTGACCTTGTGGAATAGACAAATATATTTCAGGGTGGGAGAGTGCACAGCTCATTAGAAGCACTCTTTCTTGTTGTGCCATACTTCATGTCTTTTAGGTGCCTATGAGGGTAAGATTGAGACTTGATCGGATCCAGAGAGATTTTCTTTAGGGTGGGGGTGATCTAGATAAGAAGCCTCATTTGGTGAATTAGTTGACGGTTTGCACTAACAAAAAGGGAGGGGGCTTGGGTGTTGAGAGCCTCTCTATCCTCAATAGGGCTCTCTTGTGCAAATGGATTTGGCGCTTTGCTAATGAAAGGGATGCTCTTTGGCGGGATGTTGTGCATTTGGAAGTTTAGAGGAGAGAATTGGTTGGTGTTCTTGTCAGCGTTCGAGGTGCTTATGGTTGTGTGGGGTTTGGAGATCGAGGAAAGAATGTGAGGCTATCACCTCACATGCGATCTTTTGCTTTGGGGGAATGGTTGGAGGTTATGTTCCTTGAAGGATGTTTGGTGTGGCGAGGTGGCTTTATGTGAAGCTTTCCCCTCTTTGTTTGAGTTGGTAGCGATAAAGAGGTCACGGTGGCGAGAGATTTTTGGGAGGGGGCTGTACGCATGCTTTTCTAGGCCTTTTAATGATTGGGAAGTGGAAGAAGGTTCAAAGTCTCCTCCATGCTATTCATGTTAGAAAGTGCACCCTAATGAAGACCTAATGCTTTTTAAAGGAGACCAAGATGGCGTTTCGATTGAGGAGGTGTTTCTATATTAGGTCTTGGATCGATTCAATTGTTGTTTTGTTCCCTCATAGTATCATTTGGAATACTTAGATCCTACTAAGGTGATTTTTTTTTTTTTTTGCTTGGGAAGCACCTCTCTGCAGAGAAGGTGTTAACTACGGATTATCTTAAAATGAGGAAAGAGTCCTAGCCAACATATGTTTTCTTTATGGACGGAGGCTTGGTCGGTGATCACTTATTTGTTCATTGTAAAGGCTAAAGTGTTGTGGGATCTTTCTTGGTTTTAGTTGAGTTAGGTTTTTCCCAGTCGAGTTAAGGAGACCCTTCTCTTGGGTGGAGGACTTTGTTGAGTGGGAAGAGAAGCATGGCTGGATGACAACCCCTGCCTTTTTTGGACTGGCTAGAAAGAAATGGTATTGCTTTCAATAACAGAATTTTCTGTGCAAAGGATGAGTCTTCCTTTTGTCTACAATTTATGGTCTTGGACAAATTTGTAAATGGTGGATGAACCTAGTTCTTTGGTTGATTTTAGATTGGGTAGGTTGTGATGGTATGGTGGGTGTAGTTGTGTAAAATTTGGTGGGTATAGTTTTCTTTCAACATTTTTCTTTTCTTTTTGCTCCCATTTGGGGACCCTTTTGTATACTCCCTTTATACTTGGGGTTACTCCTGGGCGCTCTTCTTTTGATGAATATATTTGCTTTTATCCATAAAAAAAAAAAAAAAAAAAAACTAGAAGGGCGCACCTTGGCTGATTTTTTGCTTTCTTCCCTTTCGAGGAAAGGTTGTCCATCCACAATTAAGTTTTTAACTAAGATAGGCATACCAATCCTAACGAAAATGAGAGCAGCAAAAACCCAGTGGGGACAATGAAGCAAAAGGTGGTCTATGTTTTCCTCATCCTCTTTTCACAGAGGGCATCTACTTGCAAGCTGAAAACCCCTTTTCTTTAGTTGATCCATAGTCAACACACTCACCTTTGGGGGGGAGATACAACTGTTCCAAATAAGGCCAATCGGTATAGTGCGAGAGAGATCACCTTCTAGATGTCTATAGTTGGCTTTGGCTTAGGTTGTCCACTGCTTGTCTAACCGAAAATTTTGTTCTTCTCTCCTTGATTGATGTTGCTTTTGGTACTCATCGAGGCTAATCAATCTCGAGTTTCTAACTTTCCCAGTGAAAAAGAGGTCTAATGAATCTCAGATTCACGTGACCTCATCTGTGGTCTCACCAGCTTCCCACACCAGCACACTTTTGAGTGGCTGGAGTTGGAGTGGGCTTACACAGGGTTCATCTGCATACTATCTTCCCAAAGGAAATAATACCGATCACCATGTGGAGGCTTGCCAATCCTTGTTCAGTTGTTGGGTTCTCTCTAAATATCCTTCCAAGGCTCACCCAAGAAGGAAAACCATTGTTTCCATAAGAACCAACCTTCCTCCTGAGCCATGCTTTAGCAATCAGGTTCTTCAAGGAGAGTTGTCCCTCTACAGCCAACCTCCATTTACGCACCAAGCACGGTTGTTCAAAATTTCTAGACTTGGATGCCAAACCCTCCCCCTTTTGCTGAAAGTACACAGGCTTTGTTCCCATTTACTAGATGAATTTTTTCAGTTACCTACCCCACAAAAATCCCTGGTGCTCAGCGGATTTAGCCCTTTAAGAATCGAGCAGGGCATTGCATTAGATGGAATAAGAGATTAGGTGTGTGTGTAATCAGGTCAACATCCCTCCTTTTGAAATATATTTCCTCTTCCACAACTCTGACCTTTTTCTGAACCTTTCCTCCACCCCATTCCAGACCTGAAGTGAGTTACGTCTCATTCCAAGGGGGAGACCGAGGTAGGTTGATGTCAAAGTAGCAAAGCTTGGTTCCTAGAACTAGACTTTCCCTTTGTTGTGGTCAAAATCAGGGTGTATATACTCTCTTACAAAGAATTTTTATTGCTTTGTGCAAAGGGCAGTAAGCTGCACCATCCTCTAGTTTTCACAGGAGTGTCATGGGTTTACAAATTCTACTAACTTGAAGTCTGTAGAACACTCCTGTGTTTGTGGAGGTTTTGACAAAGAAAAATAAGAAAATGAAAGAGCTAGCATTATCTCAATGTTTGAGTAAAATGGAAATTAAAATTTTTTCCATTGTACTTATCAAAAACAAGCTGGAAGGCCTTATAGATATCTATTTTGGATCATGTTCGGTTTATAGTGTTCTAGCGGCAAGGGGGGCTAAGGCTCTCGCAGTTTGTGTGGGTGGTAGATCAAGGAACCGCAGAACTTAGGACCCGTGGCGCGTTGAACCTGAGGGAGGCTTTGTGCACTTATGACTGCTGGGGTTAGGCAGTTCAGGCCTTTGTGACAACAGATAACAGAGTTATTTCTCCTCTGGTGAAGGATAAACTGACATGGAAGGGGAGATGTCTGCGGTGCTTCACTGTGAGGCCTATTTTAATTACCTGGAAGTGCTGCCTCTCATAGCCCCTACAAAATGCTGTGTGGAAACCTCTATTCCCTTAAAAAGATGGGTTTTTTTTTTTTTTTTTTGTTACGGGGAGGCTTGGTGGGGAAAGGGTCCTCACTTCAATTCAGCCGAAGAAAAGAGGCTTTCACCTGGCAAGCAAGTGCCCTTTCCGTGGAAGGAAGGAAAAGAGCGGAGCATATCTTGATCACTTTGTCCATTAATTTGGGGACAATGGACTGATCTTCTTTAACTCTTGGAGCGTCATGGAGTGCCTCTTACCGCCCTATGGAGGTAGCTCCTGATTCTTTTTGTGAGCTGTTATTGGAGGGGAAAGGAGGCGGAATCTCATCTTTGAAGATGCCGCTTTTTCAACCGCTTAGATTAAAAAGCAGTCTGTTATCCGTGCTCTCTTTACTTGGGCTGGTTGCCCTAGTTTTATGGTTTTTGGGGTTGGCTTCTTTTTCCCTTTTCTACATTGGGTCTTTTTGAGACTTCTTTATCTCGTTTTTGGTGATATCTTAACTTTTATCGAACAAAGGAATATTTAAAGCAGAGTTAATTGTGAAAGCAGATGCCTTGTGCCGTGGAACACAAAAAGAAAATTAAAAATCCTGAAGAAATGACTATCATTTATGCCGTCTATCTGTCTTCTCAAAGTTCTACCTACAATGAGAGAGCCATTTTATAGGATAGCCTTATGCCTTTGGAACACAATGTAGAACACTACACTTCTTATTACTTTATTATCTGATGCGTATATCACGAGGTTGGAATGAACCGCATTTATCTAGGGGTGGCAGTCGTGTTGATGGGTTGTTACGTGTCGTGTGATGTCTACGGATCAGTGTCAATGTTAAATACTTGACGACCTGAATAATAAACGTGTCAGCGTTCGTAACCGAACCCGACTTGTGTTATTCGTCTTCAGCGAGATATGACCGTTAATTTCATTATTAAAACCAAAATTATATAGTGAATTACTCCATGTATGTTTAACACAAATAATCACAATGAAATTTAACATGTTTATTAATTTTATTATTCAGTTAATAGGAATTATAATTAATAATTCATATTATTTAATAAATAACTTATTAAATAGGTTAATTAATTAATATAAACAAATTAAAGGGTCAATTCGGGTCAAATTAAAATTGTTAGGTAATTGTTACAGAATATGACCATTGATAAAAAAAAAAAAAAAAGCGTGTTGGCGGGTCGGCCTTGAATCTATGACTACGAGCTATACTTAACCCAAGCACTGTAAAAACATAGGTGCCCAGGTTAGGTGTCGTCTTGTCCAGGAATTTGCGACCCTACATTTATCTTGTGGTAATTGCCCGTAAAAATGCTTGCCCAATTGGGCAGTGTTTGTTCAGCGAGCCGACTCTCTGCTTTCGACGCCTTTTAACGCCCTGCGTGTGGCCCCGTACGCGTGAGTCAAGCAATCAACCAGTCTCTCGATGAACTCAAAATCGACAATGAGGAATAAGTGCGGAAGATGTATGTCTTGAATCGGGCGTCAGGCCACATAAAGCTCGATATCATATTGAACTTTCGAAGAAAGAATTCAGAAACGACGTAGGACCCGGGTGCTAGCCATGAATATCGGTGCTATTAATATTGTAGCTCTATCATGTATCTTGGTTGAAATGGTCACTTAGTTAAACACAGGCTTATGAAATCTGGATGAAATGAACCTATCTTATGAAAGTTTGTAGAACTATGTCATTGATGTCTACCTTGTGATCCCCTATTGTTTGTGCCCCAGACTCTTAAAAGTGTTTATACCAGACATTTTAGCTGTTTGAAACCGGAAAATGCAGGGAGCAGGCATCTTACTAAAGAAAATGATTCATGTTTATTCTACGAGTGGAAAATTTAAAAGAAAATAAAAATATAATCAAAATTTCACATATTTTTGTTTTTAGTCCTTATAATGAGGAAAGCACGAATAAAAATAAGTTTGAATAAAAGATATAGAATTAATTTAATAAGTTTAAACTTATTTTTATTCCTTGAAATTCTCTTTCTTTGCTCTGTTTATTCTTATTATTTCTGGGTTCTAATGTCAGAAAGAGTTCGGCTAATAATAACTAAATATTACTTACTAACAATAGTTTGATCTTGGCTTTGCAGTATTGCTGACTTAAAATGACCACAGCTATTTCTATCAAACAAGAGGTGATTGATTATATTTTCTAGTTTATTTTTGTCTGTAGTGTTTTTGGATAATATGTTATTTAAAAATTATAGGTTGAAAATAAATAATGTCGGCTTGAATACGTTTGAATTGGCGAAACTAACTCTGCATTATTATTCTTAAGTGTTTGTTTGTGTGAAATTTTTTAAGTTAATAATAAGAGTGATGGGTATTGCATTGATTTTAAGGACATCTGTTAATGATGATATTGGCTTGAAATTTATATGTATTCTACTTTTGGGTATTAGTTTGCTTTTCAAACTATTTTGGTAATTTTTTTTTTAAGAGCATATTGTTTTCATTATGTCAAGACTTTTGGTGAGAGATGTTTGTTTTTACTTAAATTCTAAGTAAATTTTTGGGAAACTTTATGTTTGAATGATTTAACAGCGCATTAAGTGCTCATGTGATTGTTCGTTTTTAACATTGGGTGAAAGTGAGGTAAGAAGATGACAAGGCCAGAATGGCCCCCGGGTTCCACAGTAGCTCTGCAATGGGACGGTTTTGTTTAATTATGTCGGGTTTTATGATTTTGGTTTATTTTTACCCAGTCTAAATGGGTTGAGGGTGGAGTTCAAGTATTGTTGTCAGTTATATTAAATAAATTTTTATTATTTTATTTATATCTTTAATGTAAATAACAATAATAATAATTACCCAGATAATTTTTAATAATAAATAATTTATAATATTTTTATTTTTTATAAATACAATTTTTCATATAATACAAAAATAAAAGAAAGCAAATATAAAAAAAATAAAAAATAAAAGCAAAAAATCGAATGTGTAAGCGCTGGGGTGGGTTTGGGAGTACTGTATCCCAGTCAGTTTAATTTTTAAATAAGAGACAGCCCCAGGGAAATTGAAAAAACTTCATGAGCCGAAGTGGATAGGCGCCAGTGGCCTAAAATTGTCATTTTTAGTAGTATGTATTATTAAAACTATCGCTTGTTGAAGCGACGATAAAGTTTTCTTTTGTTTTATTGGAAAATGGAAGCTTTTACGAGATAGAAAAGCTAGAAATTTTAAACTTTTTATTAAAATTTTAAAAAATTTATTGATAGTCGTAAATTTTAACAAGCTTGAACACTTGGCCCGAAAGCGCTATTCGAGTTTATTTGATGGGTGTAAAAAACGAAACAACACTTTGTCTTTGAAAGTGTGATTCTGCTCAGTTTTGAGTTCCAATCATATAATTACTCTTATATTACTTCTTTTTGGCGAAAGTTTTCTGATGCTACAATGCCTTATAGTATATAAAAAAAATATAACTGTGCATTACGGCTTGGCAACTCATGAGGTTAGAACCTGATCAACGATGCTCTTCTTCCTTTTCTCGATGAAGCCATTTTGTGTACAAATTTTAGATGGTTCAAATTTGAAAAGGAATGAACCGTAGAAACTAAAGAAGAATCGGAGAGATGAATTAGATTTTCCATTGATGTATAAATGCAACAGCCGATATATGTGGTGGTAGATCAATCTAACGTTCCCTAGGTTCAACCTATAAGTAAAGTATAACACTCCCTTCCATTGGCACCCCATAGATGTTGTCATGTCCGAAACTTATTCTAAATATGATCCAGCAGGGCTTTATTAAAAATATCACCAGCGCCTCTTATCTGCATATCTTGCCTGATTTATGACAGTTAGTTCATGAAATGTCTGAAGAGGGGTCGCATGACGTGGAGGAGAGGCTGTGGCTGAGTTGTCGCTGGGGGCTTTGCTAGAATGGAAGTCTTAATACCTACTTTGCATCTGGATTGTGTCGTTCTTCCCTGACATTTTTGATTATGCACTGAGCGAGCGTGTTCAGTTCTTCTCTTCTCGTGAGGCCCAGGTCTCTCAGAAAATGAGTCCAAACACAGAAATGGACTCCACATCATACTTAGATCTTCTTTGCAATCTGGTGTCGAAACACTCAATTTTATTATGCCCATGGTTACCTATAAAATACCACACATCCGGGTTATATGTAGAGAAAGAAAGAAAAGAATTAGGAGGAATGGATGTGTTTTTCATTGATCTAAACATGTATAAATACAAAGCTAGATATATATATATATAATTGTTAGGTCAATCTAACATTCTAAGTAGTTTCAGCTTCTAAGTATAAAAATATATATTTACATTCTATGTAACATAAATAAAGGTCTCCAATCAGGATTAGGGGATTGTTTTGTTAGTTAAAATCAATGTTATATCTTCTTGATATGGTGTGATAAATTTCATATCTACCATCTGAAAATGGTGAAACAAAGCATATGGTGATCACCAGTGTTGAAAATATCGGAAATATCGGCCGATATATGGTGTGTCGTGCGTCCTTGATATATCCTTCGTTGTCTATCGAATGAAATTTAAATTTTTGCAATTACTCGATGATATTTCGTTGATATATCGGTATTTTGCCGATTTTTTGAGATCCGATATATCAGTCACTTTGTTCATGGAGAGTCAAACGAAGCTCCATAAAATGTGTGTTGACGGAGAGGGACCACCACCCCAGCTGCGCGATTGCCTCTCCAATCCCAGCAGAGCTAAGCACCATATATAATACATAGTGCAAAATTTTTAATATATTATTAACTTAATTTATGAATGTTTTTAATAAATTTATGAGCTTTAATATTTACTTCATATAATCCTTACAAATATATAAAAATAATCATCCTATTATACACATTGTTATTACAATTACCAAATTTCAAAAAAATATTGAATAACAAAATATTTTGTATAAATCATATGTAAAATAAATTTGTTCTTAATTAAATATATTTTAATAAAAATAATTTAATTTTTATAAATATTAAATATAAGTAAAAAAGTAAAAAAGAATCAAAATCAAATTGATATTATCATTCTCTATACTTTCAAATAATTTTGATAAGCCAACTTCAATTATATTTTAATTTGAGAATAATTTTAATTCACAGATGTTATATAAAAATATCCACAATATATACGATCTGTATCGTAAATCTAGTATCGATATATCGTATTCCGACATTTTTCATCGCTTGTTATTGTTTGTTTGTTGTCCCACTAGGTAAATCAATGCTTCAGTTTAATATTGCCTTGAATGTTACACACATTATGATTAAAGGGATCATTATATATATATATATATATATATATATATATATATATATTTATATATATTCTATAATACCAAAAAAAAATAAATGATTAAATAAATAAAATTTGTTGTTTGACATTGTGAGAGTTGCACAAAAAATAAATGATTAAATAGATAAAAATAAGGCTGTGGTGTGACATAGTAACATGAAGCTCCTACTTGTTGATTTTGAGAAGCTGCAAGAAAGGCTTTAAGAATATTGCATATGTTGATGGCCAAAATTATGATATTTTCCATTTTCCAAAAAAGTCTTCCATTTTCTTAGCTCTATAGTATACCAAGAAAGATGATGTCTTTTTTACTTTCAAGTACGACGATTTCTTAAAAGTTTCAAAGCTTGTTGGATTGCAGTTTAATAATGATATCATGCTTTTAACACCCTTACGCATCTGGCTGGAGTCAAACAAATTAAACAAAGTCTTACTGCTTTCAAATTAATAACTGAGAATAAATTATGTAGAGGCGGTTCTAAACCCAAGACCTCTCGCTAAATGTAGCCTTCCACACCGTGTTAAACGAATAACTCCTTCAAAAGTCTCAAGCGCCCTGCCTCATTTAAAATTTTCAACTCTATCCAAAATTTTAATAAATTTTCAATTTATCTTAATCTTTAGTTTTCATTTTCATAAAATACGCTTTCGTACTTGAATTTGATTGAAAATAATGCTTTCATTTAATCCCATTTGGTTGAATTTGGTTGAATTTAATTAAACAAGGAAATGTGCCTTACTGCTTTCGATTCATATAAATTAAAATAATAATTCATTTTCTTTGTTTTCAAAATTTGTTTTCGCTTTATTCTCGTGAATTCAAACGCTGCCTTTGTTGAAAGTTTTGAAGAGATAAAACGTAAAATTTTCTACCTACTAAACAGGGCCCAAACTTGTAGGATTTTTGTTTATTATGAATATCATGCCTTTAACACCCTCTCTCACGTGTGGGTTGGAGAGTCAAACAAACCAAACAGAGTTCTCTACCTCTTGTCAAACAAACCTCTGATACCATGTTAAACGACCAACTCTCTTAAAAACTTAAGCTTGTAGGATTTGAGTTTAATACAAATATCATACCTTCACGTACGGGTTGAAGAGTCAAACAAGCCAAACAGAGTCTTCTTTGAACTTTCAAATCAGCAAATGAGGAATAAATTTCAGAGATGTGGTTCGAATCCAAGACCTCTTGCCAAACGAAGCTCTGATACCATATCAAACGATCAACACTCCTAAAAGCTCAAGTTTGTAGGATTTGGATTTAAAACTCTGTTACGACTTACGAGTCCTCACCAACCCTAGCCCACCCCTATACATCATCCTATGTTATTTTATATGCAGGGTGACTAAGTGTGGCTGTGGCTCTTCTCCTAGGTTCCCATCTTTTTGTCTTCTTTATGCTTTTTTCTATCATGACCTTAAAAATTGTCTCTTTATGGTTTTGATGTTTTGTTTGTTTAGAGAGATTTCCCAATGAGATGGAATCTAAAAGTGAACTAAGTTGAGAATACCCTATTATTAATAGGGTTATGGGCTCCATGAAATGTAAAGACACAAGAGTAAAGATCAAAGAAAGACACCCTAAAGCTCCCATCACTTGTCCTACTTTCAGGAGGTTCAGCACTACATTAGGTCTGTTTGGGACAATTTTAAAACTTTGGCTCTAGTAGAAGTTGGAGCATGACCTACTTTTTTATGTTGGAGACACAAGACCTCTACTAAAAAGGGAGGTTATTTTTTTGGGTCATTTGATTAAAAGATATTTTAAAAACTAAAATTTCGGAAATCTAACCCTTCATCAAATTTTGACCTTATTTTGATAAAAATACCCTTTATCTTCTTGTAAAAATAACCATTTCTTTTCAACGATGTGTAAATACATAAAATGACAAAGGGGATTTTTGTTCATAATGAGTTCGTCATTCTTCAAGGAAAAACACGAAGAGGGTCATCTTTACAAATTTTGAGTTATTTGAGGCCTTTAACCAAATATGTATATATATTTTTATTTTTCATTTTTAATAAGTTAATAAAGTGCTAATAAAAGGGAGGTTATTTTTTGGGTCATTTGATTATAAGATATTTTGAAAAACTAAAATTTCGGAAATCTAACCTTCATCAAATTTTTGACCTTATTTGGATAAAAAAACCCTTATTTTCTTCTCTTGTAAAATAACCATTTCTTTTCAAAGATGTAACATACAAAATGACAAAAGGGATTTTTGTCCATAAAGAGTTCGCTATTCTTCAAGAAAAAACACAAAGAGGGTCAGTTTTTACAAATTCTTGAGTTATTTGAGGCATTTTAACCAAATATGTATATATATATTTTTTATTTTTTCATATTTTTAATAAGTTAATAAAGTGCCTACTAAAAGGGAGGTTATTTTTTGGCCATTTGATTAAAAGATATTTTAAAACTAAAATTTCTGAAATCTAACCTTCATCAAATTTTTGACTCTTTTTACTTTGATAAAAATACCCTTATTTTCTTCTTTGTAAAATAACCATTTCTTTTCTGCATGTGTAAATACATAAATGACAAAGGATTTTTTTCATAATGAGTTCGGCTATTCTTCAAGAAACACAAAGAGGGTCGGCTTACAAATTTTGAGTTATTTGAGTGTATTTAACCAAATATGTATATATATATATATATATTATTTTTTTCATTTTTAATAAGTTAATAAAGTGTCTACTAAAAAGGGAGGTTATTTTTTGGGTCATTTGATTAAAAGATATTTTGAAAACTAAAATTTCGGAAATCTAACCCTTCATCAAATTTTGACCTTATTTTGATAAAAATACCCTTATCTTCTTCTTGTAAAATTAACCATTTCTTTTCAAAGATGTGTAAATACATAAAATGACAAAAGGGATTTTTGTCCATAAAGAGTTCGTCATTCTTCAAGGAAAAACACGAAGAGGGCCGCTTACAAATTCTTGAGTTATTCGAGGCATTTTAACCAAATATGTATTTTTTTTTCATATTTTTAATAAGTTAATAAAGTGCCTACTAAAAAGGGAGGTTATTTTTGGGTCATTTGATTAAAAGATATTTGAAACTAAAATTTCGAAATCTAACCCTTCATCAAATTTTTGACCTTATTTGATAAAATACCCTTATCTTCTTCTTGTAAAATTAACCATTTCTTTTCAAAGATGTGTAATATATAAAATGACAAAGGAGATTTGTCTATAATGAGTTCTCGGCTATTCTCAAGAAAAAACACGAAGAGGGTAATCTTACAAATTTTGAGTTATTTGAGGCATTTTAACCAAAATATATGTTTTTTTTTTTATTTTTCATATTTTTAATAAGTTAATAAAGTGTCTTGGTTTATGAACTATAAAGTAAGATTCTATTGCCAGAAATCAATGCTCAAGTCTCAAGAAGCAACCATATATCAAATAAAGACATGAGAAGAATAGTAATAAATTCTATGATTGTCCCCTTTCTCCTCCTACCTCTGACTATCTCCAATTTCCAAACTTGCTATCTCCTTCCCATCTTCCTCAGCATCTTTTGTATCTTTTTGTCCAAATCATTCACTTGATTCCTATTTTCATTTTCTTGAGTTTTATTCCAATAATATTAAAAAATATCAATCTAATACGTTAAAATAACGCTCAAAACTAGCCGCTTAAACCGTAATTTATCACTATAGTTTTAACTTCAAGCTTTAAATCGTAATCAACAATTACAATCTTAACTTAAAAATTAAAAAATAAAAACGTAGTCAGTAACTACATTTTAATTAAAAAAATTAAAATTAAAACTATAGTCATCAACTACGGTTGAAGACTAGGACACAAAAGTTTAGGCATTTTTTTTTTATAAAACGTATTAGATTAGTATTTTTTTTTAAATGTATTATTTTATGATCTAGATCTATCTTTTTGTATGTTTTTGTCCAAACCATTCACTCTGATTCCTACTCATTTAATGTCTTTTTGGCTCCATTTAAAACCCAAAAGTATTAGGAAAAGGAAAATTACTAAAAACGACTTCTTACGCTTCGTTTCACCATGGAAAATATATGCTAAAATCAAATACAATCGAATTTGACATATTTTTTAATTTCCACATATAATCATTTATGTTTTTAAAACTTATGTTTCCATTTTTCCTCTAAATTTTATTTCCTCGGGTTTTTTTTCACTAGTCTCACACTTTGAAACTTAGGATTCGGGATTTAATATTATAATGGGTTTTGGGGATAGAAAAATTTAAGGTCACATTAGGGTATTATTTGAACCCCTTTTATGGGGGGGTCTTGTTCCTCTAAGAGGAAGCTACACTTTTTGTGCCATTTTTTTACTCATAGGTTGCTTTGGACCACTCCAACATGAACACTAATTTATATATACATTGAAAAATCCATGAAAAATGATGGGTGTGTTTGGTCAAGAATAGAAAATTATTTTATTTTTAAAAAGAAAAAAAAATTGTTTTTAAAGAAGATAATTTATTTCTAAAAAACCCATCATATATTTATAATGTATTTATTTTTAAGAAAGAATGGATATAAATATATTTTTGAATTTTTTTTTTTTTTTTTTTTTTTTTTGCTTCCATGTGAAGAGATTGTGTAATCCATTAAAGGGTGCCTTTATGAATGTGCCAAATCCTTGACATATTTGTGTAAACATCTTTTCAACATTCATCAATGCATGAATTAATGACACATCAACCTTAAGAAATGCAAAACCCAATACATATATAGCAAAGAGTATATATATATATATATATATATATATATATATATATATATTAATTCTTAATTGAATTATTTTACAATTTAGAAATTGTTATATATATGTAAGGGTTTGCCCTAATAATGCTTAAACAAAAATGGGGTCATCATTTGGTTGAACCCATGATGTGTTGGTTTGACCCAATGAGTGCACTTCATGGTAACTATTTTTAAATTATTATCTTAAAATTATAACAAAATAATTTAATTTACATATATATCTTAATGAAGTTAAAATGATTGCATTATTCACTTTGATGTACTTATATTATGTGGGTTCCATAAAAAAATCCAATAATGCTTATCATTATAATTAATTAATTGAAATATAGATGAAAAATAAAGGCCCCTAAGTTAGGCCTTTGAATGTTCCAAGCCCATTTATCAACCCTTTTGACTACAGTAATTAGGGTTTTTTACTTGCCTCACATCACTGTTCTAACTTCACCAGCGAAGTGATCTGCACACCCAATAATTTTGATATTGGCACACAACTTTAGACCACTGGGTTTCCAAAACTACCCTTGGAACTTTAGTCCAATTAGGGTGATAATGGTCATTTCACACAAAAAATACTCCCTTGTGGTGATACTGCCACACCCAATTAGAGTGCCCCAATTAGCTTAAATTTTGATAAAATGAAATAATATGTAGGGCTTCAGTAAAATTCGACATTTAAGACGCGAATACGACACGAACCCAACACTCTGCTTTTATGACACTGCTTTTGGCGGGTTTGGGTTGAGTATAATCGCAGCTGGCCATATTCGTTGCTGACTGCCTAACAAGCTTTTAATAACGAAATATATCTGTGTCGACCCGCCAACACCGAATTTGACCCGACCGGGATTCCGTTTAATTATTATATTAATTAACTAACCTATTTAATAAGTTATTTGTGTTAAATATGGATTATTAATTATAATTTATATTAATTTAAATAATAAATTAATAAACATGTTAAATTTAATAGATTATTTGTGCTAAACATCCACGATGATTAATTATAATTTCTATTATTTTAAATAATCAAATTAATATTATATTCGTCGACCGCCTAACACGAATAATAAATGAGCCAAATAAGCAATGAACGTTAACACGTTTATTATTCGTGGTCGGGTTTGCCGCGAACGTCGAGCACGATCCGCATCGACACGACACGAACACAACCCATCGACACCGACCAAGCCACCCCTAATAATACGTGGGCGACTAAAGAAAGCGATCTACACACCCAATAATTTTGATATCGACACACAACTTTAGGACCACTAGGTTTCCAAAACTACCCTTGAACTTTAGTCCAACTAGGTGATAATGGTCATTTCACACAAAAATACTCCCTTGTGGTGATATTGCCACACCCAATTAGGAGTGCCCCAATCAGCTTAGGTTTGATAAATGAAATAATATGTGGTGACCAGCAAAGTGATCTGCACAACTAATAATTTTGATATTGACACACAACTTTGTGACCATTGTTTAAAATTACCTCGAAACTTAGTCCAACTAGGGTGATAATGGTCATTTCACACAAAAAATACTCCCTTGTGGTGATAAAATGAAATAATATGTGGTGACCTGCAAAGTGATCTGCACACCCAATAATTTTGATATTGACACACAACTTTAGACCACTGGGTTTCCAAAACTACCCTTGGAACTTTAGTCCAACTAGGGTGATAATGGTCATTTCACACAAAAATACTCCTCTTGTGGTGATATTGCCACACCCAATTAGAGCGCCCTAATTAGCTTAGGTTTTGATAAAATGAAATAATATGTGGTGCGGCTGAATAGTGTAGAGAGTCAAACCCTAAAACCCTAATCGTAAATTGTGCCCTAATATATATAATTAATTAATTAATTAATTAATTAATTAATTTATGTTTATGAGGAACCCTATGCTTCCCATCATGTGTGACTCTGCATTTTTCTTTTGCCACCACTCCCAAACAAACCCACCACTTTCCTCCTCGGAAACCAAATCCAACCCTATCTTCACTTACACATTTTTACCATTTCACTCTCAAAAAGATAATAATTCCAAACTTTATTTACCATCTCTCTACTCGAAAACATAAGCTATTATGGTTAATGTCATATTATGTCACATTACATATTGTTCCAAAACCCATTTGATAATATAATACAAGGTTAGACCCACATAATAGTGTCTTTTACTAAATAGGTTTGTGTGAAAGAAATAAGAAAATAAGTCCTTTAAATAATAGAAAGCACTTTTAAAGTTTGACTCGCTCAATCGTTGATTGATGAGTTTTTAGCCCCGTTTACTCCACTCGATCGTGGGTTTAGCCCTAAACTATGAATACAGAATTTTTTTCGACATAGCACTTTTAAAACATCGGGTCGGCGTTCGAACCACACAGACACCTAAATTGATCAATATAGGACCCTTAACCATTAACCCTAAGAAGTAGAATGGACGCCGATTAAACTGCGGAATCGTAACGCTGATTCAAGAACTTTTTTAAAACATCGTCGTAGCGCTCAACCAGCTTTACAAAACACCTTAATTTGGACAATATGACCCTTAACCAACCCTGCTAAGAGGAATGGATGTCGATTAAACTGCGAATCCAGAATTTAAAACATTGGTCGAAGCTGCTCAACTGGGCCATGCACACCTTAATCGATCAATATGTGACCCTTAAATCATTAACCCTAAGAAGTAGAATGGGATGTTGATTTTACTGTGAATCCGTAACTTTTAAAATATTGGTCGTAAGTGTTCGAACCAGTTTACAGACACCTTAATTGATCAATATAAGACCCTTAACCATTAACTCTAAGAAGTAGAATCGGATGTTGATACGAAAATTCACAAGAGGTGACAAAATTTTAGAGGCAAGACCTAACCTAGGTCATATATAAGAAAATTAAATAAGAGAAACAAAGGATTGTAGATGGTATATAGTTTTAATTTAACTAGTGAACATGCAATAATATAAATATAAATATAAATATATATATATATATATATATATATATAGGAAAAGACATTGAAATGGTTGCTTACTACAGTCCCTTTACTCACTACAATCTCCTGCTGCCTCTCAATTCTATCTTATATCATCAAATCTTACTTCCTAGGCACCATTTGCCCACCCACCAACTGAATCCTGACCCATTTGCCCACTCACTTTCCTCTCCATTTCTCCATATCTTCTCTGAGTTTTTGAGTTTTGGATGATAAAGGGTAAGTTTGAGATCAATGGGTTTAAAATCGATAAATTCAAAAGTTATTTGTAAAATTAACCTCTCGTAAAAAGTAACTATTAAAATGTTTTATTTTGGATAAAAATGTTTTCAAAAGTTTAAAGATGAATCTTCGTGATGATAACTAAATTTTTATGGGCTGCTTCTATATGAAAGCCGTGATCTTTGTACTGTGTTTGATTTCAATTGTTTTGTAGGCATTGTCCTTTTAAACAACCCCTAAGTTTGAGAGAAATGCATGAATAGCCTTAGAACTTTTCTTTTCTAGAAAGTGCAAGAGTGCTTGAAAGTTCAAACCTCAGCCGCTCAGCCACCACCCACCACCACCACCACCACCACCATAACCATATGGGAGTGATGAGAAACACAGAATATGATGGAGTAAAACCCTAGAAGAGCTTGTGTTTGAAGTTGTCATCTTCATCTTCATCTTCATCTTCACCATTGTATGAGCTCTGCTAGCTAGCAGCACCTCCCACCACCATAACCGGCGGCGGTTGAGGGAGCAGGAGGGGCTTTTTCCTCTGCCCACATGCATGGGGTTTGAATGAAGAGTTAGGAGAAACTCAAGCATCACCATCTCCACAAAACCCTCCCCACATGCATTTTGTCTCCATCACTACTGTTTCTGAAACCCATTTGCTAGTCGTCGTCTTTGTCACGCACCTCAAAATGGAGAAACAAGGCTGTCTTCTTATCACCCCAATTTCCTCTTTCTTCTTCTTCTTCTTCTTCCTTTGGGCAGCTATGGCTGTCGTCACTAATTCCTCTCTCCCACACCACAAACAGAGTCAGTCTCTCTCTCTCTACCAAACACATTCCTCAATCTCTCTCTCACTCCCATCTCAGCTCTCTTCTCTCCTCTGCAACCCCTCAACCTCCTCCACCAATATCTCCGGGCCCAATCCTCCTCCTTCGGCCTTCTTTTCCCATCTCCGCCTCCTTGACCTCTCCTCCAACTCCATTTCCGGCCCACCTCCTACAGCTCGGCCTTCTCTCATCGCTTCAGTTTCTGTTCTGAACTCAAACAGATTGTCCGAAGCATTGCCTCAGCAGCTGGCGAATCTAACGTCATTGCAGGTCATTTGCCTCAAGATAATCTCCTAATGGGTCAGATTCCATTTCAGTTAGCCTTTGCTGTCTTCCAACAGTCTTAATTGGAGGCAACCCTTATCTGACCGGAGAGATTCCTCCCCAGTTGGGATTACTTACTAATCTCACCACATTTGGGGCAGCAGCCACCGGACTTTCCGGTGTGATACCGGCGACATTCGGAAACTTAATCAATCTCCAGACATTGGCTCTTTACGATACCGACGTTTTCGGGTCGGTTCCTCCTGAAATTGGGCTGTGTTCAGAGCTCAGAAACTTGTACCTTCATATGAACAAGCTTTTACTGGTTCAATCCTCCTCGCTAGTTGCAGTCACTAGTTTGCTTCTATGGGGTAATTCTCACAGGACCAATCCCACCTGAGCTTTCCAACTGTTCATCTCTTGTCGTTCTTGATGCCTCCGCTAATGAACTTTTCCGGGAAATACCGGGGATTTGGGGAAGCTAGTGGTTCTTGAGCAGCTCCATTTGTCCGACAATTCGCTGACCGGTTTGATTCCATGGCAGTTGAGCAACTGTACTAGTCTTACAGCTCTTCAGCTCGATAAGAACCAGCTATCCGGTTCAATTCCATGGCAAATTGGCTACTTGAAGTATCTGCAGAGTTTTTTCCTGTGGGGTAATTTGGTGTCTGGAACTATACCCATCATCTTGGAACTGTACTGAGCTATGCACTTTGATCTTTCCAGGAACAAGCCACCGGCCCGATCCTCGACGAGATTTTTTCGGGTTGCAGAAGCTGAGCAAGCCTGCTGCTTGGGAATTCATTATCAGGAGGACTGCCAAGAAGTGTTGCCACCACAGTCCTTAGTGAGACTGAGGCTTGGGGAGAACCAGCTTTCAGGCCAGATACCGAAGGAGATCGGACTTTTGCAGAACCTCGTCTTTCTGGACCTGTACATGAACCGTTTCTCCGGTAGCCTGCCTCATGAGATTGCCAACACATGCCTTGAGCTGCTGGATGTGCACAATAATTACATAACTGGGGAAATTTCCTTCCAACTAGGAGCTTGGTGAATTTGGAGCAGCTTGATCTCAGTAGAAACAGCTTCATGATGGGAATTCCATGAGTTTGGAATTTCAGTTACTTGAACAAGCTCATCATCAACAACAACCTGCTAGCAGGGTCCATCCCCAACTCCTTTAAGAACTTGCAGAAGCTAACCCTGCTTGATTTGAGCTTCAACAGCCTCTCCGGTCCGATCCCGCCTGAGATTGGCTACATAACAGGCTTAACAATCAGTTTGGATTTGAGTTTCAATGGATTTCAATGGAGAACTCCTGAGTGATGTCCGGCTTCTGACGTGGCTGCAATCGCTTGATCTTTCTCGGAACATGCTTTATGGGAAGGACAAGTTTTAAGGTTGCTCACCAGTTTAACTTCCCTCAACATCTCCTACAACAACTTCTCAGGTCCTATCCCTGTAACACCATTCTTCAGAACTCTATCTGCAGCCTCATACCTCGAGAATCCTCGGCTTTGTCTGTCGATCGACGGCGATACTTGTTCTTCAGGTCTGGCTGGAAGGAAGGGACTGGAATCAGCTAAAACCGCAGCTTGATATCTGCTATTCTAGTCTGTCATCATATCAGTCATTGCATCATGGATTCTAGTAACGAGGAATCACAAGTACATGGTAGAGAAATCCTCAGGAACATCATCAGCTTCTTCGTCTGGGGCCGAAGATTTCTCGTATCCCTGGACGTTCATTCCATTCCAGAAGCTGAATTTCACGATCGACAACATCCTGACTGCCTGAAAGACGAGAATGTGATCGGAAAAAGGGTGTCTGCAGGTACACATGGAAATGCCTAACGGGAGTTGATTGCAGGGAAAAAGCTATGGAAAACATTGAAAGATGAAGACCCAGTAGACTCTTTTGCCTCAGAAATTCAGATTCTGGGACACATTCGACATCGGAATATTGTGAAGCTCATAGGTTACTGCTCAAATAGGTCTGTTAAGCTCCTGCTCTATAACTACACTGGAATGGGAATCTGCAACAGCTGCTGGGGAATAGGAGCTTGATTGGGAAACCAGGTACAAGATTGCAGTTGGGGCTGCTCAAGGTCTTTTCTTATCTTCACCATGATTGTTTACCAACAATACTCCACAGAGATGTGAAGTGCAATAACATACTTCTCGACTCCAAGTATGAAGCATATCTTGCAGATTTCGGACTGGCGAAGCTGATGATCTCTCCCAACTACCACCATGCGATTTCCAGAGTAGCAGGATCTTACGGCTATATTGCCCCAGGCAAGTAATTTGATAGGTACTTGAAGCTCATATCAGAGAGCCCACCAAAGACCGCCCGATACTGGTAATCCAAGATTTACCTACACCCATTACGAATCGGGCAGAGGATCGTGACTACCGTCCACCCATAGAGTAGCCGGAAGTCCGAGGATCTAATTCATACCGGATACTTTCACTCAACCCTTGCAAGACGGGCAATCCACGTGACGACTTCAATGAAAGACAAACGATACCGCCCCAGCACAGGAACCCAACCCAAAGACTCCACTCGATGTAAGAGTTTTTCAAGCTTAAGTACTATTCCACAATCTCTTATGGAATAGAAGTGAGATCGTATCATTGACCACCTTTAGAGAAGCCTTAAGTTTATGGACGATTCACACTCTGTATAGCTTTTCACTCTGACCCTTCTTAGGGTAACTGTTACCAAATTCTCTTTCAAAGGTTCTTTCCCACTTCACAATCGATCTCAATGAAACATCAATGATAGGTACCCAAGCCAAGATGGTGTTCCTAACTCAAAACCGGTCCTGACAGATTGAACAACCTCCCTGCTTAGGCGACCACCCATAATCTCTTAGCGAAATCGACATGCATCAGACA
This sequence comes from Tetrastigma voinierianum, assembly GCA_016808115.1. NCBI lineage: Eukaryota > Viridiplantae > Streptophyta > Magnoliopsida > Vitales > Vitaceae > Tetrastigma > Tetrastigma voinierianum. The sequence continues at coordinate 17,287 of JAEQBH010009326.1, read as the reverse complement.
CACCCACCTTGGGAAGCTTCGCACGTCGCGAATGGCTCACACTCGTGGATAGCTTTCACTGACTCCTTTAGTACAATCAGCCTAGGCAGCCCTTTCCCCTCTACCTACCTACTTCCTCAACGAACCCAACGACAGTGCACTCCGCGTCATCAGAAAACCTTCGTGTTTTAAGTAATGACTCCACAATCTCTAATCGATGTGGATCGCATCATAATTCTTCCTTCACATAAAATCTACCAAGCATTGCCTCCTTGAGAGCATTTCACCAGTTTTATAATGTTTCATAATTTGCATGGAGGAGTTCCATTCAGTATTTGATCAAACACCAGCTTCTCATTTTAGCCCTGTTGTTATTACTACTTGAGCCATTGATTCTTTGATTGAATTAACTCTTTCTTTGTCTATAAGTCTCAAAACTTCTTCTACACTGATTGCAGAGTACGGATACACGATGAACATAACAGAAAAGAGCGATGTTTACAGCTATGGAGTCGTTCTGCTGGAGATACTAAGCGGGCGAAGCGCGGTAGAGACTCATCAGGCTGGGGGAGGGCTACACATAGTTGAGTGGGTGAAGAAGAAGATGGGCAGCTTTGAACCAGCTGTATCAGTTCTTGATTCAAAGCTCCAAGGATTACCAGACCACATGACACAGGAGATGCTTCAAACACTGGGGATAGCGATGTTCTGCGTAAACTCTTCGCCAGCAGAACGGCCTACCATGAAGGAAGTGGTTGCACTGCTGATGGAGGTGAAGAGCCCACCTGAAGAATGGGGAAAACCAACCTCTATGAAAGGGTCTTCAAACCAGAGCTGAGAATTGATATTCTTTCCTTTTTCCTTGTTTTAAGGTTGTCTGGGAAAAGTTTGAGAGGAGGAAGAGCTTTAGGAGGTGGCATCATTGTTGGCTTTGGCTAATCATAGTGGGTTTCTTCTATGTACAGTTTTAGAAACTGATATCAATGGGTTTATTTGAGAATGGCTTTTTGTTTTTGTTTTTCTTTTCTCCCTTAGTTCTGGTTTCCTAGCCTAAGAAAATAATTTGTTTTTCCAAAAGAGTAGAGATGATGAGAACTACAAATTTAAACATGTTAGCCTTGGGTTTTCTCTCCTATTCTCACAGATTCGAATCCCTTTAGGTTTACTGGATGATTTACCCGATTGATAACTTTAGAGTTCTATAGGATCAGTTAAGATGCGCCTTGGCTGGCCCAATTGAGTCCCGTTAAGGCTATCAGATGATTTATTTGATCAATAACTTCAAAGTCTCATGGGATCATTCGAGGTGCATGTTCGTTGGCCCAGTCGAGTCCATTGAGGGCTACTGGATGATTTACCAGATTGATAGCTTCAGACTCTTATTGGATCAATCATAGCCAATTGAGTCCCTTCTTTAGGGCTAGATAATTTACCCGATTGATAACTTCGAACTCTCATAGGATCAGTTAAGGTGCACCTTCGTTGGCCCAGTTGAGTCCCGTTAAGGCTACTAGATGATTTATCCGATCAATAACTTCAAAGTCCCATGAGATAATTCGAGGTGTACGTTCATTGGCCCAGTCGAGTCCATTGAGGGCCTACTGGATGATTTATCCGATTGATAGCTTCATACCCTTATTGGATCAATCATAGCCAATTGAGTCCCCTGAGGACTAGATAATTTACCCGATCGATAACTTCAAACTCTCATAGGATCAGTTGAGGTGCGTGTTAGCTCGCCAAGACACCCATGATTAATAATAAATTTAAATATGTTAGCCTCTCTGTTTTCTGTTCATGGCAGTTAGAAAAGTTGAAAGAGATGTCAAGCTGCTATCCTACTTTTCTTCTTTCAAACCAACCTAAAATTCTGGATAAAAGTTTTCTACACTTCAGCTTTCCAATATATGGAGTTTAGAAAAGTTTAGAAAACCAACCTGAACTTCAGAAAAGTTTTTCTCCGGAGTTTTATCTCAAAATAATATTTTTTTTTTATAAAATACCAATTTAATACATTTTTGAAAATAATTAATACCCAAACAAATTATTCAAGCTTAAAACTGTAGTAGTCACAATCTCACGGCTTTAACTTAAAAAAATTAAATGTAGTCATCACCACGGATTTGACGAGACAAACCGATTTGAACATTATTTTTCAAAACTTATTAAATTAATATTTTCTTTTAAATATATTATTTTAGAACAAAAGTACTCCAATATACGTAAGCCCTATATTGTTTAGAAAACAAGAGATCTCCTCTCCTTCCCCACATGCCTTCCGAGACACAAGTGTTGATCCCCTTCAAGTGTTTTTAGTCAAAAAAGGATCCAACATGACAAAATATGTTGCCTCTGGCCCTATTAATAGTTGTTGACACTAAAAATAATTTTTTTGGCTCAAATGGTATTTTATTTTTTGGCTCAAAGGATAGTGGAATTGACCGAATTGATATGTCAAGCCAAAACCGTACGAGCCCAACCCAATCCGAGAAAACCCAAACCTATGATAATCAACCCATAAAAAAGTCTAAGGACATTTATGAAAATTTTAAATTTGTCAAAGCTGACAGTAAAAAATATTGAAACTTTGTCTCAAAGGTGAAATATAGAGAAGACTTTTTCTCTAAGTCATGATATGATAGAGTACGTGGGCAGTGGTGGAAAGTTACTTGGAGAACAAGAATTTAGTGGAGACATGGACAGTTATTGAAGAAAGTGGGTTGGGGCAGTTACTAAAAAATGCCTATAAAAGGGAACCAAAGCATCAAAGCGAGGGGTTGACTTTCAAACACCCAAAACCAATGCAAGAGCATTTAAGCATTTTTCTTATTTCTACAAGTTCATTAGCATCTTTTCCAGATTCTTAACTTAGTTTTACATGTTTTTCTTTATAAACATTTATTACTTCAAAGCTTTCTTGCCTTAGCACTTGATTTTCAAATTAATTTACTATGAAATCTATTGTTTTTCAAGCTAGTTTCTCAATTCATTCTATGCAATTTAATTTTCAAGGTATTTTTCACTTAGAATCTAGGGAACTGTCAAGAGAACTAGGATTCTATTCAGCCAGCAGAAGCTGGGATTTCAATACGCTTTCAGCTCAAAATACTATAATTTCCTGGCACGCTCGTGCATTCACCAATCTCCGTGCTTTTTGTATGTTTTGATGAATTCCACTATAAAATCCACCGAAACAATAGTAAGAAAAAAAAAGAAAAGAATAAATCAGTATAAAGAAAGAATGATAATTACATAAAATCAAACTTGTTAGAAGATCAATAGACATCAGAATATCTATGAAGTGTTTTTCTTGGTTTTTGTTTTTTTAGATAGCCTAGTCAGTCTTCTCAATCTAAAGTATTATTGTATGCCTTTTCCAAAAAAAAAAAATTCTAAAGTATTGTATGCAATCCAAAAGAGAGGTCATAAATGCAATGAACCTTGATTCATCTTGTTTTGGAGCTTGGATAGATATATAGTGATGAGGTCCCCCCCACATCACAAACTGTCTGTTTCTCTTTCTCAATGCTCATCCACAAGTCAACAATTAGACCTGGTAAAATTTGACATGACTCATGAACCCGACATGTTTTTTGTGTGTTTGACCAGTATAATCGTTGCCAAGTCAAATTGCCAATCCACTTAACATGAAATCGAATTCGCTTAATTATTACGTGAAATTTACGTTAAAACCTAGATTAACTAGTTTAATATATTATTTGTGTTAAATATTGATGGATTAATTATAAATTATATTAATTTAAATGACTAAATTAATAAACGGTTATATCGCTTCAGTCGGTTACCTAATTACTAATTGGGTCGTGTTTGAATTTGTTAATTTTGACATGATACGACTTGTATGTGGACAAAACACGACACGCGGACACGAATTGTCACCCCTATCAACAACTGCCTTCCATTTCGCCTGCTTAAGAAAATATACATTGTCTAGATCTCGGATATTTCATGTCAACTTTACTTATTAGCCAGGATAAGGTGCAATAAATACATTAGAGTTTTGTGCGCATGTCCTACTTTACTCTCGAATTTTTTCCGCCTAAGATATCTTTTACGCTTATTTTCATAGCTCAACCATGTCCCTATAGTTAAATAGACAAACGCCGTTAAAAGGCCCCCAAACCGCAAACACTCTCACATGTGTCCAAGTTTCTATCTTGGTTATGACTTTTTTTTAATAGAGTGTGCATGGGTGACTACAGAAATAACGTTAGGAATATCTTATGACCGAAAAGAGGTTCAAGGACAAAATAGGAAATACGAGCAAAACTCAGGGTCATTTGTGCACCTTATCCCTTGCTTCATTGCTTCCAAAGATTACCTTACAATTAAGTTCAATTTCGCAGATCTTCATCATTCCTCGACTACTTGTAGGTATGACAAAATATTTCCAGAAATCGATTGATATATTGTTGAAATATCAAAAAGCTGAGGCAAGACGACACCGATATTCGCTATCGATAGCCTGCTGATATAAATATCGCTCAAATATCTGTAAAATCATCGTTTTTTCAACAATTATTGGTATTTTTATTGATTTATCGAGAAATATCCCGATATTTCCCCCTTTTTTTTTATTTATCAAATTTCGGTCAAAGAATGAAAAACTACCCACCAAAACACCCACCACTATGGTTCAAACCTATTCAAAACATATGGAATGCACACTCTCTACCACCAAGCTAACAATGTTTTTATTACAATTACTTGACAATTAATATCAATCTCAAAATCACTTAGTTTTTATCTTAACATGATAAAACATTTTTGGATATAAATAACTTTACTTTTTGTCATAAATAAATATAAATATATTAACAAAATTTAAGATAATTTTATATATTTTTCATATTTTTATCGATATTTTTGTAAGAATATCCACTTATATTTCCGAGATATTCCATAAAATCTAATTACCGATATATCCGTATTTATCACATATAAAGGTTCTTCTTTTTTTCATGTCATATGCAAAAGGTGAACTATAATATACATAAAAACATTATTTGATCCTCGTCAGTGTTCTTTTAATTTCTCTCATCTTTCCCATAACTTGGTTTTCCATTTTCTGAGTGTTCTAAGGTTTACTACCTTGAAAGGAAAATTTGTGGAATGTATTGCTATATGATTTCTTTTCTCTTTATGATTTTCTATTAAAGTTCACATATGGGCAGAAAAGGAAGGAAAATAATTTCTACTATTTTCTGCACTTCATACATTTCTTCTCTGAGAATCATCAGACATCTATATGATAAAACTAGGGAAATGGTACATCGATGCCTCTGCTGTTTGGTCATATGTATACCTTAGCCCGTAATATTTTTTTTGGGTCCATCACTGTCCCTAAACTTTATTCTATAGCTCGAAAATGCATATGTCATCAACGATGTTAACATATGGATAAACGGGATGTTAACTTTGTTGATATGACACCCTTCACTTGCGTTTTTTACTTCGTGACACCTTTGCATGTGATTCTTTAAATCCAAATATTGTTTTGACAAAAATGACCTCATCCCTACTAATCATCTTATCACTGGTTCCGATTTAAAAGACAAAAGTAGAGAAAATATATGAATATTTTTTAAACATACTTTCATAAGATAATAAGAAAGATAAGAAAGGATGCAGAAAATTTACTTTGCATTATATAATGTAATATTTAGTCCCCAATAATTTATATACGTTTTGTATTTTTCACATTTATTAACTGTATATTATATTGTAATGGCATGTGCTACCGAGTTAGACTTGGATTTCAGTAACCCCCTTCTCACATTTTACTGCTTGAACGAGACCTCGAAGGGCATCAAGTATATTAATTCTTTATATTTTATAACCTTATAAAATATGAAATAAGAAAGAAACATTTATCATAATGTCGACAAAAGGAAAATTATAAAATAGATTCTTTTTTTTTTTCTTTTAAAATTTTCACGAACCAAATAAGAGAAAAAAAAATTATATTCATTTAACCATTTTTCCTTTCATTTTCTTCTTTAACATTTTCCGGAACAAGAACATAACCATAGGTTTTGTCCTTTTCAATAGATGAGGATTTCATCTTCCCAGAGAAATCAAGGTTAATTATGCAGGGATAGTAGAAGATCCATCCCAAAACCAGCCACAAGAGGCGACGAGTAGAGAAGAAAATGAAACAACACATTCAATTTAAAAAAATTGACTTGTCATGTTGTAATGACCCGATCAGTGATACGGATATTGTCTGGTTCGGGTCAAGGGACACTTTGTCACCACTAAAACAACGTCCCAGTAGGTTGAGAGATTTATGCTTATATAATTATCGGGAACTTTCCGCCACATATTCGATATGGGATGTGACAATGTTGGTTCTATCACTTAGATATGTTAAACGACCAACTCTCCTAAAAGTTTAAGCTTGTAGGATTTATATTTAACATAAATATTATGATATTTAACACACTCCTTCACATGTGGCCCCATACCAGCAATTCCTGGACATTCAAATAAACAAATGGGAATTCAAATTGCAAAGAGGTGGCTCGAACCCAGGACCTCCTGCCAAACCAAGCTATGATCTGTGTTAAGCGATTAAGCTCTCTAAAAGCTTCGAGCTTGTAAGCTTTGGGTTTAATATGAATATCGAGACTCTTCCAACAAGATATCTTAAAGAGAGGTTGTTTGTTGTTTCTCTTTCTCTTGAGGTTCAAGAAGAATAATACATTTGGAAGACCAATGAGCTTGAGTTTGTTTTTTGTTCTTTTGATGGTTAGGTGAGCCTCTCAATCAAAATATCATGTCTCAATACTATCCAAAGAAGGATGTTAAATAGTCGGATCCGTAGTATAGATATTGTTCGAAACAGGTTGAGGGAACTCTCATGGCTTTAAAATGTCAGTAGGCTTGAGAGGAAGATTTGTCTTATATATTAGTGTCGGAGGAAACTTTGCTCTCGTATCAGAGTATGGGATGTGACAATGTTGGTCTATCACTTAAGATGTGACAATTTTCGGTTTAAACGGTTTTATTCACACCCCTACTCTTGAGGTTCAGAAGAATAATACACTAGAAGACCAATGAAGCTTGAATTTGTTTTTTGTTCTTTTCAATGGTTCCAGTGAATCCTCTCAATCAAATATCATGTCTCAATACATTACTATCCAAAAGAAGGATGTTAAATGCAATGTACCTTGATTCTTCAGTTTGTTTTGGAGCCTAGACAAATATGATAGGTCCCCATCCCCCATCAAACAAAGCTGTTCCAAAGACACAAAACTAGACAGGCCATGGCCACCATACAATTTTCTTCTCTCTTAAGTCTTTGCAGTTCCTGATCATACTCTTGTGTAGATTATGTGCTCAAGAGATTCAGTTCGAAAAAAAGACAGGTCGTCGGTTCTTACTCCTAATCATCAGAAATTTTATGCTTCTAGAAAATCAAGAAAATCAGATTAAAGTTGGTGTTTCTTCATTTGAACCTAGCTAGCCTTTAATCCATCAGAAGAATGTTATAGCTTCCCTATTTACCATAAGAACAGCTTCAAAAGTGTTTACATCCTCAAACTAATCACCTTCATAATAACAGGAGAAATTGGATGAGAATTTCAACTCAGGATATTTCTATATCATTCTCAACTTATATTAGTTTGTCTCCAGAATCCATACCTCATTTCTACCTTCTTTCTTTGCATTTTGGAGTAGAAGCATACTAGTCCTCATTTCCAATTTCCTATTTTTGTTTTCAGTCATTTTCTAACCAACAAAATGAAGAGTAAGTTCACCTCAAGAGAAAGAGAAACAACAAAGAACTCATCCTCTATAAGATATCTTGTTACAAAGCATGATATTCATATTAAACCCAAATTTTACAAGCTTGAGCTTTTGGGAGAGTTGGTCGTTTAACATGGTATTGGTTTGGTCAGAGGTCCTGAATCACCTCTCTGCAATTTATTCCCCATTTGTTGATTTGAAGTCGAAACGGAGAGCATGACCTTCTATTTGGTTGTTTGATAGAGAACATGCGTGAGAAGTGTTAAAGGCGTGATGTTAAGTAAATCACGAATCCGCAAGCAGGCATTTAGAGAGTTGATTAAGTTTAACGTGAGTGTCGGAGGCTGGATTTAGTCGGAGTGCAGATTAGTCGCTCTGCCGATTTATTAAGTTTGTTGATTTGAAAGTGCATAGAGACGGCTACTTATTTGGTTTGTTTGACTTTCCACGTGCGGATATAGGGCTGCACGTGAGGGAGAGTATTAGAAGCATGATATTCATATTATCCTACAAGCTTTCGATAAGTTGTTTGTTTAATGAATAGGAAAACAAACAAAAAAAAAAAAGTTTAGAGAACAGTAGTTTTAGCAAGTAGATGATAATTTTTTGCTGAGACAAAGGATCTTTTCAGGTTTTCTAAACTCTAGACTACTGGCACATTCATGCTAAACTAGTCAACTGAGGAAAATAAAACTATCCTCCACAACAGTAAATCATTGACAGCATTCATATCAAACCATAACAGCCTACTTTCTTTTTGGGAAAATTAGTATTACAATCCCGAACTTTCATGACTTTTGCATTTAAATCTTGAACAAAAAGTTTGTTTTTTATATATACCAGCTTTCATGAATTTTGTTTTTATATCTAAAACTTTCATTTTAACTATAGTTACAGCGTGCGAAAATTATGTCGTTTAAATGTGCCACGTTGGATGGGGTAGAGGTTTGGAGTCTTGTTCGGGATATAAAACAAAATTCGTAAGAAGTTCTTTATATATTTAAAAACAAACTTTTGTTCAGGTTTAAATATAAAGTCATGAAAGTTTACCCATAAGCTGCTATATATTTAAAAAATAAACTTTTTTGTTCAGGATTTAAATGAAAAAGTTCATGAAAGTTGCTATATATTTAAAAAATAAACTTTTTTGTTCAGGATTTAAATGCAAAAGTTATGAAAGTTCGGGATTTTAATATTAATTGCCACTCTTTTTTTCATTTCATCTAGAAACTGGCTTTCTGTTTTAATCATCCTTCCAGACACTGATACTCATGTTGGTGGTTGGTTCATAAGGAATGAACTAAAGAAACTTATAAAAAATAAAAAAAAGGGAATATGGGCAAAAGTAGCAAGGATTTAATAAAAGTATGATAGAATAAAGATAAAAATACAGAAAGCCTTTTAATTAAACTAGCGAGGAACCAATATGGAGAGGAGGAGAGAGAGGCATTAACAAGCCTCCTCCAAAGCAATGTTCTAAACAATGGACTGGTGACTGAACTGGAAAAGTTACCCGGTTCATGGTTTAGGGGCCGAACCGATGGTCGAACCAGATTAAACCAGGACCGGAAAGGTTACCGGCCAGGTCAGTCCAGTTTTAAAACATTGCTCCAAAGGACTTGCCTTGAGCTGCATAAGTCACAGGAACGGAGGTGGATTTATGTTGCTCTATGGTGGTTTGAGTGAGAAGACGGTGCTCCTCACAAAACAAATCACAGAGGCATGCATCCAAGGAAGGGAAAGGTTCACAGTTCATAAGATTGGATCCAGCCACCTTCAGAATTCAGATCTCGGTTTCTGAAATCGATCTCTTTCAGTAGTTTCTTAGACCAGATCAAACAGAACTAGACCTTCAAGGGTAAAGGTAGCATAGATTATATGAATATATTCAGCCCAAGGGATAGTGCCTTGTAAGAGAGTGGCCAAATCGTAACAGAAACTAGACCGATAAGCGGTATTGTGTTGTTTGACTGTAGAGCGTCTTCCAGGCAATTCCTAATCCCTTCCACAGAACATTAAAGGGTGAAGGTTCAAGAATGATGTTGGATTTCTCAGATCCTAGAATCCATTCGCATGATTTGAGCCTCTACGTATGCAATGGGAACAGAGTTTGGTACATCAACATGCCCCCATAAATCCTTGCCTAAGACAAATATCTCGAAGTAGAATACCGAAACTGGGTAGTTTTTGCCACTAAAACGAATCAAGAAGGCATCATGCTTGTTTGTAAACATGAGACCGGAAGAACTTGATCGAGAATAAGCCAGAACAAGGGATTATACTAGGGCTGAGTTTGACTTGAGAACAAGAGACAAGTGAGAATTCAGAACTGAGGCTATGATAACTTAGAGAGCTTTGAGCAGAAAAAAAACAGTTTTTTTTTTTTTTTTTTCTTGGAGGAGAAATTCTCATGATATCACCATAATACAATAGCCCTTAAAATAGCTAAACTACCTTATCTAGATCTGTCAAAAAATAGCCTACAGCTAGTATATCGTTATTATTAAGAATTAAAAAAAAAAGATTTACAACCACATACAGGGAATATACCTTAGGGTACAAACAGAAAAAGAAGAAACTATGTACAAAATCTCACCACTCTTATCGTCTTTTCTTTTTCCTTTTTTGTTATAGATAAACAAAGCACTCCAATATACAATAAGTATACAGCCAGCCAAAAGAACAAGAGAGGAAGCAGAAAAAAAAACCCTCACCGCCCCTCAACTTAAGGTCAACCACTCCAAAAACGTACGAGTGAAGAAACATCTTCACCTAGAATGCAGTGGCGGTTCCTAGCTAGTGCTTAGGAGGCATATTCGCCCACCCCTCAAATTTTTTTTTGCGAAAAAAAAAACCCCTTTGTTGAGAGGGGGAGTCAAAACCTGCACATATGGTAAACCCCCCCACCAACTTAAATCCTGGATCTGCCATTGTAAGTACAATCTATTCCAGCTCCATAAATTAAACAAAAAGAGAGCCCCAGTCTCTATACAACTAGGATCCCATCCTAAAAGCTATACGGTTTCTCTCCTTCTAAACTGTCCAAAAAATACAAATAGGAACTGACTTCCAAATCTTTTTTTTCTTCTTGCCCACAGAACTCCTCCAACTAAGAAGTGCCTCATTAACCGTCTCGGGAAAGACCCAAAAAACACCTGCCAGGGAAAATATGATTTCCCACAAAGAGCTAACCACTAGACAATGCAACAAAATATGGTGAGCGGACTCTTCACAAAACAAAGATAACACCTATTAGGGCTGCCACCTTCTTTGCAACTTGTCCAAAGTTAGGACCTTCCTCCAAGATGGTTCCTAAGCATAAAAGGCTGATTTAGTGGGGGCATAGCTTGGGCAGGGAACACGATAGTGTACATGGAAGCTATCCTCGAATGCAACACCCTATAAGCTTCACAAACTGAAAAACTATCACCTCCCATCCCTATCCAAGAGATTCCGTCCAGCTCCGAGGTTACCCTTTCTTACTGCAGGGTACTTGTGCTCAGATTTGTAACCAGATCCAACTCCCAGGTATTAAAAGCTCTCAAAATTAAGCTTCCAACTGTTTGATCCACACCTCTGCCACTATTTTTTTTTTTGATCGGTGGCAGTATAAATGTTATATATATGAAAAAGAGCACAAAGGTGCTCGGGAGTACAAAGAAGGGAGCAAGGGAGAAGACAGACTCCCTCACCTATACCCCATCAAGACAAAAACCCTTACTTAGAATCCTAAGTTATCAACTACACAACTTAGCCCGACCATAAGGAAAACAAAAAGATGATTTCATCCTGTGAGGCGGAGGGTGCTTCATTCTCGAAAAACCACCCTATTCCTTTCCAACCCACGGCGTCGAGAAAATACAAGAAGTATGCATCATCCAAGCTCTCTTCCGTTTTCCGACACTAACACTTTGCCATGCAAGGAGAAGTTGGCAGCGCCGAGCGGGGATACCCAATTAAAGTCAGCACCTCTGCCACTATTTCATGTTTGTTGACTGCAACTTCAAAAAGGGCTGAAAAGGATTGGCTAAGAGGAGAAGAGCCTAACTAGTGATCAGACTAGAATTTTACTCTAGTACCATTGCAGATCCTAAATTTCCACCACTCTTATCTAGGACCCAACCAATTAAATAAGCTGGTTAAAGATATAATTTTTTCATTTATAAACAACCAGTCCAAGACTAATAACTAAAAACAAAACAATTTTTCATCCTATGAATCGAAAGCTCCCAATTTTCGAATTTGATCCAATTTCTTTCATCCAAGTTGTCCATAAAAAACATAAGGGAGCTGTCTTTGTCTTGAGCATTTCTTACAAATAACCATGCCAACAAAAGGGAGCATCTCTCTGTCGTTGATGAAAGGGTCAAAGGACCCACGTCACACCAAAGAGTGCAAATTTAACTTTCCCACAATACTAAATTTAAAGCCATGAATTAGAAAGTGATTTAAAGGCTTTCCTTTTTCAAGGAAAAGGAAATATCTATTGGCTACCTCTTTAGTTGATCTAAAGTTAAGACCTTACCCCATGAAACTTCCAAAGCAAAAAATAGCCCACTTTGGAAGGCCATACAAGGGTTCCAAATGATGATCCCAAGGAATGGGATTCTTTTTATTTTTTGTCTCCAAATCACCATAAACGGACACATAAGACTTCCTATTCTTAGACTCTTTCGATAAATGATGATCCTCTTTTTGTGGTTGTGCTCTTTTGCACTTACGTACATGTCTTGTGTACCACAATGCGTCTTTGTTAGGTTCTGTTTATAGTAATGTGTTACTTGCCTATATAAAAAACTAGCATTTCTCTGCATAGAAGTTAAGAAATCTGATTCCAGATTAGTTGAAAGGGCATCTGTGTCTTCTAGCCAATGCTACCTTGAACTAGTCTAAAATGTCAAACCATAAGTGGTGACGTAGTTCCAATCAAACACTTGATCTTGGTTCTGATTGAACTGTTGCTGAGACGTTTGATGCCCCTGCAAACAGAGTGCATTATCTGTGAATCACATGTTTTTTTTGGGTAATGATAGTGTTGGTGGTTTTCATGATAGTGCCGGTGGTTTTATTTACCTTCAAACTATGTCTTAACGAGGAATTGCAAGCATTGCAGGAAGCTATATTGAACAAATCGTATAAGGTTTATGCCTCCGAAATGGAATCCTCTAAACTGCCTATTTTCATAAGACCGAAAGACGCACTGGTTCCATACATGCGGGACTTTACTAAATCATAAATTTTGTGCCCAGATATCATTCTTCCTTTATTTCTGAATAAAGAATTATTTCTTTAATACGATGTGGGGTGGAGTCAAGATGCCTTCTAATGGTTGCGAATCGGTCAATCTAATTTCCCAAAGGGACCTCCTCTCTAAAATAAGAACAAGTGGCCAAAAGAACCGCATCATGTTATTCAAGATCCTTATGCCTTTATGCAGGGTTGCTCCTACTCAAGAAACTAAAAAGTGGATATCCGACCTATGCCACATAATCAGAAGCTCACAGAAACCATACACACAACATCCCTTTCCTTTGATTTTTCTCGCTTTTCCAGCATACACACATATTTAGGAGACACTAACACATCGAAAGGACATTTAAGGACCCTTTTGTCACAATAGCCAGTGAAGATACGCCCTTTTCTTAGTATCCCTGCCCTATATAAGTTCCAAGCTTTTCCTCTTACTAAAAAAGGAAGCACTCAAACAAGCAATTCCTAGTGGATTACATGAGTTTCATCTAGTTGTCAGCAATGCTTAAGAACAAAACAAACCTAAAATAACCATATGAAAATTTTATTACTATTATCGACATGACAGCCTACTCTAATATCATTGAAACTCAGTTGAAAAACTACACCAGTACCCAAATTAGCAACATCAAAATAATCAAATTTCAATGAAACAAAACTAAGTCACTGTTCAGGAACATCTCAAGTGCATAACCACTAATCTCTTTTTGCCATAACCTGTAATTCTAGATACACTTTCATTGCAATTCATTTACCTCAACAGATAATATAGCACATGACTAGGATAAATATGGGCCATATAAACAAACAAGTAATTAAACATCTTAGCTCAACATTTAGTACTTAGCAGTAAACGACAAATTAGCCAGTAAATGCATTTGGAGTCATAAAAATAGCAATAATTCCAACAAACAACAAACATCAGATATCATCAGCAACACACTCCCAACACCAATCATTACTCAAAAATTATTCCCAATGCATTAGAATTAGTGTGTTTTTAGTCCAGAAATGGCAATGCATGCCTAAACCAAAAACAATGAGAACCCTACCAAAGCAGAAAGATCATCACCCACAAGAACCAGACCTCATTCATCAATCATTCAATTGCTGAAGCTCAGCTTCAACTGCTCAATCTTCAGCCCACATCGACGCTGCACCGCCCTCTCACTCTCCGGCAACTTCGCCAAGACCCTCGAACACCACCTCCTTCCACACGGCATCTCTCTCGCAGCTGGCTTCTTCGTCAAAATACACAGTCTCCTTCGACTCCAAGGCCATCTCTATCTCCTCCCTCGCCTCCGCAAACTTGAGGTTGATCTCGTCCACCACCGTGTCCTTGTCCACCTCGTTCACAGACTCACTACTGTATTTCTTCGGAATCACCCGAGAAATGAACTGGGTCGACAGGTTGGGGGCATTTGGGGGGTCGGAAGTAAGTGGGATTGGAGGGCGGGTATGGCAAATTTGGGGGTTTGAGAAGATGGAACAGAGTTTGAAACAGATGATTGGGGGGTTTGTGCGTGAAGGTCAATCTAATCGGAGAGTGGGTCTTGAATCTTAGAAAGGGTGCCTGAGAATCAATCTACAAGAGCGAATTGCGTGGATATTGATTCATATTTTTATTTCCAGAGACAAAAATGAGACTGAGAAACTCAATCTCAAGCCCCTGTTCTGGCCTCTGCACTTATTCCTCTCCACTCCCAACCCTGGGATTTTTAAAAAATAACTAATATTTTAAAAAATAATTTTTAAAATATTAGAGTTAAAGAATATTTAGGGATTATGATAGGTGTTGGCCACGTAGAGGCGCATTAGTTGCCACATATATGCAGATATTATATGCGAGATATTATTAAAAAAAGATTTTTAATCGATAAAAATAAAGGATTTTACTGCGAAATCGTGTTTGAAAATGTTTTTTTCAATTTCTGTTGTCGTGTTTTGAAAACGCGACTTTGAATTTACGATGAAATTTGAAAGCACGACTTCGAAATTTACAACGAAATCGTGTCTTCAAAAGCAAAAGCTCCGAGAATTTTACATTATGTCTTTAAAAACATAAGCTTCGTAATTTTTGCAGCTCAGTATTGTTTTTAATATGACTTGAAATTTACGTTGAAATCGTGTTTAAAGACACGATTTTAAAGCTACGTGAAATCGTGTTTTTGGCTCACGACTTGAGATTACACACTTGAAATCGTGTTTTGAAAACACGACTTCAGAATTTTACACTGAAATCGTGTCTTTAAAACACGATTTTAGAATTTTACATTGAAATCGTGTCTTGAAAACATGATATCCATGTGGCGCTTTGCTAGTACTAAGTGCCATAGATTCAAAAATCATATTAAGACTGCATTGTTTTTGTATTTGTTTTTCAAAAATCATATTTAAACCACATTGTTAATTTCTTTTGTGATATTATAACGAGTTTTGTTTCAATTAATTATTTTTACTCTACGTAATTTAAAGGAGGAATGGCCTTCGAGTCAAAGTGAAAACAAAATTATAAGAAATAGAATACTTTAATAACATAACACTATATATATAATTATCACTTTCTTTGTTTTTAAGATATTATTGTTTTTATTTTTACTTCTATAGTTGTAGTGCTCTGTTTTTATAAGGATTCGAGTTTGAGATATCTCGTACTCGTTTCACTTCTTTACCACTTGAGTGAGTGTCAAGGGTAAAATATTATCGTTTTATCACTTTTTTTTCTCTCTATTATTACAAATGTTAAACAATTTTATTAACATAATAAGTGATTTAATAACTTTGTGTTGAAAGTCATTCTCAAGTTATTATAAAAAAAATATACAAACACTACAAAAAGTATTAATTAAATTAACTTTTGTATTTATAAAATAATTGATGTGTGGTTTGCATTAAAACCCTAAAAAAATAAATCATAATTTAATTGGTGAAAAATTTTATATCACTATTGAATTGTGAACCAATGAAGTAATTATATTTGACATGCTTAAAATTAGTGACAACAATTTTTTTTTGTGCATTCCTTATTAATTTCCTATAATTTTATGGTTATTTTATATTTTGAAATATGTATAATTGTTTTAGAAAAAACTATTGATGAGTAGATAAAAACATAATAATTTTTTAAAAGTGTTTTTCCTTTCCAAATATATTTCTCAAAAAAAAAAAAACTTCCCAAATATATTATTTGACATTTCATTTTTAAATCATATAACATATTTAATTAAAATACAATTTTAATTAAAAAAAACTCAAGAAGCAATTACTCACGTTTTAATTGAAAACATTTATATCATTTTTTTTAATGTAAGATTTAAGTCACTAATATTAGTTGAAAACAAAAGATAAAAAAAAAAAAAAAAAACAAAACAAATAGTAACCTATGGTTAGAGAGAAATAGGTATTCTATTTTCCCAAAAAGTTTTCAAAATAAAATTTCAATTTCCAAAATTTTGAGTAATGATATAAATCTAAGAAATACTAAAGAGAACCCTAAAAGTTAGTTTATATAAAAAATAATATACAAAGATTTTTTCTATATCTTATCTTATATTTTCTTGAAGAATAAAATTAATTAATAAATTAAAATTATCCTTCATTGGGTGGTAATAAAACTTTAGATTCAAAATTACAGGTATATTATATTTTCTATATCTAAAATAAAACAATAAAAGAAAAAATCTTCAAGTATAAAACGCTCAACATGAAATAAAATAAAATAGTATATTTTGATGCATACATCATCACATCCTTTCTTATATATCAATTATTCAAAAATTAAGCCAAAACTTCAAATCGATTAAAGGGGTGTTTTTTTAAAACTTTTCTGAAGGCTTACTTTTAGACTTTAGATAATTTGTTTTCTCATATTTATGAATTTTGAAATTATATTATGAATAGAAAAAATACATATTTTATAATCTAGCCACAAAAATAATTATGAAATCTTTTTAAAAATCACACATAATATTTCAAAATGTTTAAAAAACATGAAATAATTTTTAATTTTTGTTTCATCGATCTATTATTTTCTAAATTATTAATTTTATGTATTTTTATTTTTAGTTATATAAAATAAGAAATAATAAAATAATTATTTTTGTAAGAATGATAATAATAAATTATTTATCATGAGTATTTATAATTTTAATTTTTTTGTAAATATGTTACTATGTTATACATATATATTTTATTTTATCATAATAATAAAGGTGATTTGATTAAAATGCTCTTTGAAAACTAGAATTTTAAAATCTAAATCCTTCATTAATTTTTTACCTCATTT
>JAEQBH010009325.1:0-129545 GCA_016808115.1 Tetrastigma voinierianum | reverse complement strand
CAATTATCTTGATGTTGGCTAAAATTTCATCGACCGATCGTTATAACTTTAGTTATGTCAAACATTCAATCTGCATTGGCCTGCCTCATCGTCAACCAGTCAATCCTTAGAACGGGTTTTTGGCCGAAAATAAAGAGAATTTGGCAGGTCCTTTCGTAAATTGCAGCCGATCAATGAATCTATGTTAGCTAATTTTCACCTTACTCCAGAGAATCAAGGCGGCCTTTTTACTCAGAACAAATAAATGGATGAGTGGTCGCTAAACAATGGTCAGCTAAACCGAGGTCGCCAGTCCCAGAATGCCAAACCCGAGGGGCCGTCGATCCTGTGAGGCCTATGTCCTCGAAGAGTCACCGCTGGTATGACTCACGCATGACTCCAACTGGAACAACATCTCGTTGAACTCCGGTCAGTGTTCTCGACTCTATGGTCAGTGAGTTAAAAGAATACACGACAAACAGGAGGACATGACAAAATCAGTGTTGAACGAGCTGTCATCAAAATGGTCACCGTGTCAGTCACGTTGATCACGACACCTCCAACTTTTATGTCATGATTCCTTCAAGAACTGACAGTGTTTCGACTCTATGGAAAGCCCATTGAGTCAATAACATTAATATGACTGAGTAGGATAGAAGACTCTTAACCAGTATGGATCAGAACTAGTTCAGGTCATCAATGGCCGGGCTCAGGATTTGACCGTGTATGACCTCCAACTGGGCTGTCATAACTCCTTCATCTGACCTCATTCTGCATTCTTTGACCATATGGAAAGCCCATTGAGTCAAGAATCCATCTATATAGCTTGTTTAAATTGGAACTCATACTTCAACCTCCGAAAATCAATCCTAACCAAAACTACTAGTACGCATGAATAATATTATTCTTTAATGGTTTCGAATGTGGACCGACGCAGGAGGAAAAAGCCAAATCGTGATTGAGATTCCAAGGATCGAATCAGCGTGCAAAGATTGGTTTGTTCTTCTAATCCTATCTTCACTTCAAGTTTGCTAAGTCGTCACCAACTCCTAATCTCGCCTTTCAAGATTTGCATGTTTGTTCTAAAAGCATAATGGGCGATTTAATTTAGACAGAAAAGTGATTGGTGAAATGTTTGTATTGCTAAAAATTGTAATGATTATTGAAAAATAAATCATACAAGCCGCATATTGTAGCTCATATTTTTCTATAAGGACGGAACGCCCTTAATAGAATGTTAACCGCTTATTCGCATTAAGGATAGATTGGTATACTAATAGGTCAAATAGCAAAGATCGCTAACTATTGATGTGTCACCCGATTCGCAGCCTCTAGCGGACCGTATCGGCAAGGTTCACTATTTGATTGTTTATAACCACAAGAGCCCAATGGGACCGCATCGCGTTGCAAAACCATGTGATACCGCCCCGCGCTCTCCGACCGCGTCGGCGACTCGATATCCCGTATATCAAGACGACATGTTAAATTCGCTAAGCGCATAACCGAATTGATCGCATAACCGACAGATTGGCATAATCGAATTGATTTTCAGAATTGAATTGGAATGTCACAATCGAATTGAATTGTATATATTTAATTGATTTGAGATTGTGAAATACTACTGATTTATGAAAATGTATTTATGGGATGATCAATGACCATAATTTATTGTATATATATAACAAAGTATATGTATCGATCATCCAAATGATCAGAAAGTCTAAATTATTAAATTGCATGAATTGATTTAAGTCGAACTCCAGGAATGGATTTAGAGAACCACAGAAAATGCTTAGCTATTGTTTACCAATGCCAGTACCGAGTGACAGATAGTGATCGATAATGGACCCAAGATCGAGGAGCGTCAGTTCATAAAGTTAAAGAAATCTCTGAGTATGTCTCGATTACGTGCACCATTTCATGTGTTCTTTTGACACGTGATATTTGTATAAACAATTTGAATATCGAACATCTATTTAAAATCATTTTGTGCTTGAATGCCTTCATTGTAAATGTATTTGCAAAGTTAAATGTATTTTGTTAAATGTTTAGCGGTTTACTTAATTTAATCGCTCAAGAAAGATAAGGATTTTTGAGTGATTGAGTGATTTTAGTGGCATCCCGGACTGTCTGATCCGCCCAAACGGGTTAATGTGCCTGCAAGGGTCCCACATACTGGGTATCGCAGCCTAGGTTTAGGCGGTTCTACAAAATGATTTTGAAATTGCTTTTGTAAATGATTTTGAAATTGTGTTTAACATGCGATTTCATTTGCATAAAGGATGACATGACTTGACGCGGATCTTGTTGGTCTTATTAGGATAAGAATGGACGGTTCAGCTCTGTGGTCGCAGGATGACCAGGGACTCGCCGTACGCCTTGCTAGTGGTGGAAGCGAGGCAAGCATCCCATGCCCCACCAATGAATGAACCAGAACAGTGGTGTGAGGTACTATGAATATCCTCCAAAGAGCTAGTTCAGGCATTGCAAAGAGTCGGGCAAACTACCGTAATTGCTCCAAAGCATCACCATTGAGAGAATACAGTACCGACCAGAGATTTTATGGAAAGAAAGAGGATGGTTTCATGGCGCAAAATCGCTCAGAAAATCGAATAATGCCAGGCAAAATGCATTGCATGCCTGAAGAGAAGTTGAAATGCGCGCACCACACAGCAGGATGAGGCTTATCAGTGGTGGGCTTCCGTGACCAGGACCGCACCATCAGAGAGAGTTACATGGGCCTTCTGACAGCTCAAGAAGCACCTGGTGCGGGTCGATGATTCAACAACATGAGACGGGAGTTTCATAATCTGAAGCAAAGACAGATGAGTGTGACCGAATATCAAAGAGAATTCACACGGTTGAGCAAGTATGCTCCCGAGGTACTTGTGAGTGAGGAAGAAATGTGTCGTAGGTTTGAAGACGGCTTTAATGACTATATTCGAGCTCATGTCACAGCATTTTTCCATGAGGATTTCTCCAAAATTGTGACATGTGGTAGCTGAATGTGGAAAGAGTAAAGAAAGAGGAAAGAGAGAAAGGAGGCATGTGGGAAAGAAAAATCCTTGGCCACCCAAATGCAATAACAACAAAGGAAGAAATTCAGGGACCACTGTGGTTCCAATCACCTCTATACCATGCTACCTAGGGAATACCATCACCAAAGACTGGCCAATCATGCGAGTACACCAAAGATAGTTTCTAGAGGACGGGACAAACCCCATTGCTCCCATTGTGGGAGAAATCACAAGGAGAATGTTGAGACTTACGCTTGTTTGATTTATGATCCAAAGAGCAGAGCAAGAGATTGTTCCTGCAGCTTGCTCATCGACAAAGACTCAGACTCGGGCATGCTTAGTGGCAGAAGGCAAATAAGAGGTTGCATCACCCGAAAGGTTCCGAAGAGACAAGGGACACGCACCTTGGGTAGGTAAGATGGTCGTGTCTAAACCCAGAGCATATACAATGAAAAGCAAAGAAGACACTAAGCTCCGTATGTGATAGTCGGGTAATTTCCAAACTTTTGATACTATTACATGCATTGTTCGACCCCAGTCAACCCATCATATATTTGTACCCGACATACCTAGTGTGAAAAATTTACCGAGGAGTGAAACCGAGCATGACATCTTGGTGACCAACCCCGCAAAAGAAGGTGTTATTGTGAATAGTGTATAGAGATTGCCCCATCCGAATACGAGTATGAGTTTCCCCGATTTGATCAATTATCCTTAAGGAGTTTTGATGTATTCTGGGGATGGATTGTTGTCCCGACACCAAGTGATGGTGGATTGTAGAATGAAAAGAGTGACTTTGAGAACAATTTAATGAGGCAAAGTAACATCGGCGTAGAGGTCAAAACCACTTAATGTGGATATCCGCAGCCTACCGCTAGAAAAATGGTGCGAAGGATGTAGAAGCCTTACTTGATGGTGTGATTGATAATGATAAAGGCAAGGTCATAGCATATCCGATATCCCTGATCGTTATGACTTTCCTGACGTGTTTCGAAGAGCGCCAGACGCTCACGTAGGGAGATTAAGGTTACATCGACGCCAGACAAAGACCGGGCATCCATTACACTGCACCGAATGGCTCCAAAGGGAGTTAAAAGAATTAAGCTTCGCTGCAAGAATTGCTAGAAAACGGTTTATTCGACCAAGTGTCACCGTGGGGGAGCTCCTGCTTTTGTTAAAAAAGAAAGATATACCACTCGCTATGTATTGATTACAGACAATTGAACAAGAACTAAAGAATAAGTATCCGCTACCTGCACAGATGATTTGTTTGACCACTAAAAGGTGCAAGTATCTTTCAGATTGACGGCGACCGGGTACCATCGCTGAGAATTAAAGATGTCGATGTGCATAAGACGGCGACGCTGATATGGATATTATGAGTTCCTTGTAATGCCGCTTGATTGACAAATGCTCCAGCCGCTTCATGGACCTAATGAATCGTGTTTTCCGACCGCATGTGACCGCGCATCGAGTGTTCATAGACGACATTCTTGTGTATTCAAAAGATCACAAAAGTCATGACACACACCTTAGAGTAGTGTTAGAGACTTTGAGAAAAGAGCAGCTGTATGCAAAACTGAGCAAGTGAGTTTTGGAAGAATGAAGTGTCCTTTCTTGGGCATATAGTATCGAAAGAAGGAATCCGAGTAGATCCAAAGAAAATAGAAGTGGTTGCTGAATGGAAGCCACCTAGAAATGTTACGTAAGTGCTTAGTTTCCCGGGACCAGCAGGATACGCAAGATCATAAGGGTTTTCTAAGTAAATCATGTTCCTGATGACAGACTGCTTTTAGAAAATAAAGTATGAATGGAGTGAAAAATGCCAAAGAAGTTTTGATAAGTTGAAAGCATTCTTAACCGAGGCTTCGGTTCTTACTTAGCCGACCTGCTATAGAGAATATGTGATTTTTAGTGATGCGTCGCTAAATAGACTTGGATGTGTCCTAATGCAAGAGGGTAAAGTGGTAGCCTACGCTTCAAGACAGTTGAAGCCGCATGAAAAGAACTACCCCACGCATGATTTGGAATTAGCCGCAATTGTATTTGCGCTGAAAATTTGGAGACATTATTTGTAAGGAGAGAAGTGTTTCATCTACACCAGTAAGAGTCAAGATTTTCTCAATAATGAGAGCTTTTAACTTCGACAACGGAGATGGATGGAACTGATAAAGATTATGACTGGATTGACATCACCCGAAAGGCCAATGTAGTGGCGACGCTGAGTAGAAAGTCAATACGAACGCCGCAGCGTTGAATGCCCATTTGTCATTACATGACGATGGTACCGTAGGCAAGAGTTAATAGCGAGACCTAGTTTGTTGAATCTAGTGCTAGAGGCACAAAAAAGAAAGATGAGAAAATTGTTGCCATAATAAATCGATTGAAATGGTAAAGAAACTGAGTTCACAAAAACTGGCATGGAGTTTTGTATTATAAAGATCGGGTTTAGGTACCCGACAGAATGATTTGAGGAAATCCATACTAGAAGAGGCACATAGTGGATTTTGCTATCCATCCCTAGCACAAAAGATGCATCGAGATTTAAAATGTCATTCTGGTGGGTCCCAGATGAAAAGAGAGATGTGTCGAATATAAAAATCAAGTGTTTGGTGTGTCAAAGAGTAAAGGCGGAGCATCAATTTCCTTCGGGATTATTGCTTAATAGAATACCGGAGTGGAAATGAATCGAATCACCATGGATTTTGTGGTCAAGCTACCATTGACAGGAGAAGACATGACTCGGGCCAGATCATAGTGTAATCGACGACCAAGCCTTCGCCACTTCTCTTACCAAGGAGAACGACTATTCACTACAAGCAGCGCAGCCGTATATCAAGGAAATAGTTCTGTTACATAGGATTCCTGTATCCATTATTTCAGACCGAGATTCGAGGTTTACTTCGAGATTGGGGGAAAATTTCGCAAGAGGCCTCAGCACGCGACTAAATTTCGCATATTGCTCCACCCACAAACCGGGATGGGCAATCCGAGAGAGTGATCCACTTCCGAAGATATGTTAAGGAGTCAGGTAATCGACCTTGAGGGTAGTTGGGATCAACACATTGCTTTAGTTGAATGTGTACAACAAATGCTTCCAATCAAGTATTGAATGGCGCCTGCGAGGCTTTATATGGGAGAAAACAACAATTATTGTGTTGGACTAATTGAGTGAAAAGAAAGGATTAGTCCCGACTTGATACAAGAGACTCAAGAAAAGTGAAAATGATTGGGAGAGAGATTGAAGGTGGCCACCGACAGACGTAAATCATATGCCGACATGAAAAGAAAAGATATTCGATATGAGATCGACTTAAAGGTGTTAAAGACGCTGAAGAAGGTGATGATTTTGAAAAGCGTGTTGAGCCCTAGATTTATCGGGCCCCTATGAAGTGATTGAGAAAGTGGACCGCTGGCATACGATTGGCATTACCTCCGGATTTGGAAAACCACATGTGTTTCACGTGTCCATGCTACTTCTGAGGTGCACCGATCGCACTGGCCACATGTAGTCTCTTCTCAGACAATTGAGCCGAGGCCTACTTGACGTATGAAGAAGAGCAAGAAGATTTTGGCTCGTGGAAGTGAAGGAATTACTTAATAAGAAGATTCCGTTAGTCAAGGTGTTGTGGAGAAACCATAAGATCAAGAAGCCACTGGGAAAGTGAGGAAACGATGCGCAAAGCAGCATCCGCAATCGTTGACTAAGGTAATTTCAAGGACGCAAATTTTATTGTTGGGAGAGTTAAATTTCAAAATCCTCTCTGAATTTTATAATAAAATTTATTATATATTCCGGGTATAATTGGGCTAACTTGGGTAATTTTTGGAATTGTTGATGAATTATTGATTCAATGATTATTGAATCCGTAAATAAACTCATGAAAGGTGAGAAAACATGGAAATTGTAAAATGGGGACCTAAGGGTCAATTGTAAATAAGTTTATATGTCTAAGTGAAAATAGGAGACTTAAATGAGGAATAATAGAGAAATGGAGGGACCTAAATATAAAAAGAAATAAAGAAAAAAAGAAGAAAAAAATCAAGGAAAGGGCATGTGGCATGTAGGAAAATGAGAGAAGTTTCCTCCTTTTTAAAGTACGATTAAGAGTGATCCATAAGAAAAAGAAAACAGAAAAGGGAGAGTTAGAGAGAGAGGCTCGCATCTTCCTCTCTGTAGATTTTCTCCGACAATCAGACTATAGGTCTCCGCGAAGACGAAGGGAAGTCTCCTAGTGACAAGAGCTACAAGTAGAGACCGAACCGGGACTTTTGACAAACTCATGAGGTAGGTCTTCCTACTGTCGCCTTCTCACCCTAAGGATTGCTGCGGTCATCTGGCCTTAGGGAATGTTTGCTGCATTTTAAACCATGGGAAGCTGCCACATTGTGGTAGTGCGCAGCTAGCCGAACCTTAGAGCTGATTTTTGGGCACGGCGGAAGGAAATTGGCAGTGGGCGTTTCTTCTAGTACTGTAGCCACATCAATTCATCTTGATGTTAGGCTTTTGAAATTTTCTGATTTGGACCTCTCAGAGACTAAGTTATAGTCCTTTTAATGAGGTCAGCCCATCTAAATCTGGTCGGGCCGGCTTCAATTCCGGTCAACTACCGACCTTAGAACGGGTTTTAGGTCGAAAATAAAGAGAATTTGGCAGTAAAGTTTTCTGTGAAATTGTAGCCACATCAATGAACTTGATGTTAGGCTTTTAATTTCTCAATTCGACTCCTGTAGACCGTTATGGTCTTTTACTCGCACGCTCAAATGGATGAGTGGTCAAGCCAAACAAAGGGTCACAACCGGAGGTCGCCGTGTCCCGTAGGGTCGCCAGATCCTCAGAGGGGTCGTTAGGTCTAAGAGCCCAGCCTGTCAGAGCACTACGCATGACCTCTCCAACTCGGAAGGTCATATCTCCTTCGCTTGAACTCCGACATTTGGGTGTTCTCGACTCTATGCTTCTCCACGGAGTTAAGAATACATCGAAGCTCGAGGAGGATGTTAGATGTCAGACCGAGGTGTTTGAATTACTCGCTACTTCAGCGCCTGTCGCCCAGCCGCCTCGTCAAAGTTGACTACGCATGACCTCCAACTTCTGAAGGTCATATCTCCTCTGCTTGAACTCCGATTGGCGTTCTCGACTCTTCTATGGAAAGCCCATTGAGTCATTAATACATTATGATCGAGGTGATAGAAGACTTTTAACCGAGGTGATGATCAACTATCTCAGGTCAGGGTCAGCCTGCCAGGTCGGGATTTGACTGGTATGACCTCCAACTTAAGGTCATAACTCCTTCGTCCGAACTCTCGATTCGGTGATCTTTGACTATATGGAAAGCCCATCGAGCTTAATCCATCTTATATATGTGCTGTTTAAATTGGAACTCATAATAACTGAAAATCAATCCAACCAAACCACTAGTACGCATGAATAAATATTATTCTTAATGGTTTTGGAATAGGACTCCATTTGAGGAGGAAAAAGCCAAATCGCGATTGAGATTCCGCTGATCGAATCAAAGTGCAAAGATTGGTTTGTTCTTCTAAATCCTATTCTCATTTCAAGTTTGAAATGTTTGTTCTACCAACCCTAACTTCTCGCTTCAAGATTTTTGCATGTTTGTTCTAAAAGCCATATTGAAGTGATTTAATTCTATTTGGAGAAAAGTGATTGTAGAAATGTTTGCATATAAAATTGCATGATTATTGAAAATAAACTGCTTAACAAGCTGCATAGTTATTGTACTATATTTTGCTATAAAGGATTTGAACGCCCTTAATAGAATGTTAACCGTTTATTTCGCATTAAGGATAGATTGGTATACCAATAGGGTCAAATAGCAGTACTGCGAACTATTGATGTGTCACTCCGATCAGCAGCCCAGCGGGACCGTATCGGTAGTGTTCACTATTTGATTGTTTATAACCGTACGCGAGCCCAAATGACCGCATCGCGGTTATAAAACCATGTGATACGGCCGCAGCCACGACCGCCGCACTTATCCTATATCAAGACATAGCGTTAAATTGGCATGGGCACTGAAATTGATCGGGCATAACTGACAGATTGGCGCTGTAATCAATCGATTTTCTAACAACTGGAACGCGTCATAACCTAATCGAATTTGTGAGCATTTAATTAGACGCGAGGATTGCAAACATTGATTATGAAAATGTATTTTTGGGATGATCAATGAACTATAATTTATTGTATATATATAACAAAGTATATGTATTGTATTTATATTGATCATCCAAATGATTGAAAGTTCGAATTATTAAATTGCATGAATTGATTTGCCGAACCGAGAGGAATGGATTTATAGAACCACTACATGAAATGTTTAGCGTATTGTTTTACCAATGCCAGTACCAGTGATAGATAAGCATCGATACGACCCAAGATCGAGAGCACGAGTTTCATAAAGAGAAATCTGATATGCTCGATGCACTCATTCATGTTTTTTTGATATAGATATTTTGTACAACATTTGAATAATCGAATATCTATTTTAGTAAATCATTTTGAAAAGGCTTGAATGCCTTCATCAAATGTATTTCTGTAGTTAAATGTATTTTGTTAAATGTTTGCTGCTTGCCCAATTCTTTAATCGCTTCCGCAAAGATAAGGATTTTGAGTGATTGGAGTGATTTTTAGTGGCATCCCGGATCCGCTCGATCCGCCCAACCGGTCGGTTGGGTAAGGGGTCCCACAGTGACTCGAGGTTTGAAATTCTTCACTTTCGGAAATTTCAGCAATGGATGTTGTCGAGCCGGCAAGGGCTCGGTAAATGGATGTCATGCATATGGTATGGATTGGTTGATACCATTGGATTGTCAAGAATTGGGACCTTGGAGAGAGGTTAGCGTTACACACCGCAAGGGTCAGGTAGGGTTACGTGTTGTGAGTGATGATCATTCCGACCGACGAAATTCTTTTGGCGAGGGGGAGAATGTAAGACCCGAGAAATTCCAAATTCTGGAATAGGGCAAAATCGTAATTTTGATTACAAAATTATAATTACGGTTAAAAGTCCGTAATTAATTCCCCAGATCTCGTATGATCGAAACCGATTGCGCCGCTGAATCGTCGCGAAATCTAAATAGCACGTGAAAATTTCGCAATTTGTCGAGATTTAGAGTCGGTCGCTTTTTCGAGGGCATCGCGCGTGTCAGAATCGACGGCGATGCATCGAAAGGCAACAATAGCATGTACTCATGTACCATAAGTGGTAAGGAGTAGAGAAATGATGAAAATGGATGACCGAGATAGTGCCGAATGTCAAACTGAGAAAGAAGTGAATTAATTGTTTTACCTGAATTACCGATAATAAAGCAAAGTGGGAACGGGTCTTCTTCTCCAAATATTGGAAAGTGAGCAAAACGGCGCAATGAGGCTTGACGCAGAGAGGAGCAGATTGAGAGAAATTTAGAGAGAGAGAGTATTTCTCTCAGAACACATGATCCGACAAATACTGCCGTGGGCAAGAAGGAGAAATGTTCTACGCGGGACAAGCTACGCGTGGACTCCGGGATAGTGAGTTTCTTCAAACTCCTCGAGGTAGGATTTTCTCCTACTTGGGTTTTATTCCCATTTTTAATGTCGCTCGAATGCTCAGTCGACGTGGCGCTGGATCGTCCCAAACATGGGACCGAATTAATACAAATTTTTTTTAAACTAATGGAGCAGCCGTGAGCCGTCTACCTACCAGATGGGTATGAAGATGGGGTTTGTGGTGTGAATCATGTATTGGTTGGTTTTGAGGCCTAGATGTCATGGAAATGCGGTTCAAAATACAAACCCAGATTAATTTGAAGTGCTCCATCAGCAGAAACCCTGTGGTTTTACTGCTCCTAGGAAATAGTAATCCAAAAATGTATTTTGTGAAATTATGTTTGGTTGGTAAATTTGATCTAATGTCGTGAGGTTTCTAACATTAGCCCAAGTGAGCTAATTTTTAAAATGAAATGATAAATTACATAACATGCTTCTGTGTGATTTTAATTTTAATGTGAATATATTTGTGTTATATATTTGCATGTGATTAGACTGTGTTGGAATTCGCATACATGCATTCCATATGCAATGGATCACCCTAGGATTATAGGAGTGAGTGCATGAGATGAGTATAGAGGAAAATGGTTCGAGGGTAGTCTAAAATATAAATTATCTGAGGGTAGTCTACAAACTTAAAAATATCAATCGCCGGAGTGCCCCAATTGATATTCGTTACTCCAGGGTAGTCCGACAAACTTAAAATATCAATCGCCTGAGCGCCCAATTGATATTCATCGGAGGGTAGTCCATAAACAATTTATATATCAATCGTCGGAGCGGCCCAATTGATATATATACATCGGAGGGTTGTCCACTAATCAAAATATTAATTCTCATACAAGGTTTAGGCGAGCGCGAGAGAGTCGGTGAGGACTCGGGATCTGAGTTGGTCATGGTGACATCTGGGCAGTGGATCAGCGCATTTGCTTGAATGTGTGCTATTTGGAACATTGCACTGCACTTAGATGGTGAGTAGCCCACTTAGGGCAAATCTCCTACTGAGCTTTAGCTCACCCCGTCGTGGGATCCCCCTTTATTTTACAGGTACAGGGAGCGTGCGAGAGGACGGCTCGTCCTAGAGATTTATCGTGAAGAAAGCCGGGATGTGGCTTTGGTGGTTGTACATGTATTAGAACCCTTTACGTTTAATATATGTATTGTTTAAGAGTAAAAATATTAACTCTTGTAACTATTGGGTATATAGTTGGTTTCATAGTTGGAGGCATAAAACATTTGAGCACTATTTAGGCCCATGGCCGATTGGATATATATTGTATATATTGACTGCGACAGTATATGCATCAGATTTGGGTAGAGCTCCCAAGATAAAGGGAGAGACTTCTCGCCTCGATTTTCTAAAGTGGTGCTCAACCCGACATCCACTCAGATTCCGCTGCCGACGGTAGTCAACCCGACCCCTGGGTTTTGGGGCGTCACACTGCATGTGTTTTGATTGCGATCATGTGATGGTATGATTGATGTTATAACATGATTGATCATGCTAGTTGACAAAATAGTGATACACCAGACAAATAAACTAAAAATGTTAAAC
This sequence comes from Tetrastigma voinierianum, assembly GCA_016808115.1. Taxonomy (NCBI): domain Eukaryota; kingdom Viridiplantae; phylum Streptophyta; class Magnoliopsida; order Vitales; family Vitaceae; genus Tetrastigma; species Tetrastigma voinierianum. Next base: position 117,442 of record JAEQBH010009325.1, on the reverse strand, counting down.
ACAGGATTATGAGAAACGTTGGTTAAAAATCGTAAATGGTCCAACAGTCCGACACACCCAACTGGACAAGATCACAGGGCTTTGTGGAAAACTAGAAAATTATTCAGTTAAGACAAGATAAATAACTAAAATTTCATTGTTTAAAATTTTCAAGTAACAAGGAAGGCTACCATTAAAAAATATCACAAAGAATTTTTCTAAGATTTACAAGTGGTACAATTGAAGAATGGGGTAAAATAAATTCCCAAAATTTATTCGAGTGTCCAAGAAAATGAAAAATACAATAATAATAATAATTTGATTTTCCACCGAAAATAACCGGAAAATAATAATAATAATAATAATAACAAGGAAAAAATTAATTTTGTGCGCATTTCGAAATGGGCCACGCCCATTGAGCGTATGCGCGCGCCGGGCAGGCCAGCGTGCGCGCGTGCAGAAGGTGCGCGCGGCCAAGGTGTTACGCTGAGCAAGAGTTTTGGCGCTGGGGCGGTAGCGCAGGGCGCAGGGGCAGTTGCGCCGCGCAGGCGTGAGCGCGCAGCAGCACGGCAGGCGCACGGCAGCGGGCGCAGCGCGCTGGGGTACAGCGTGTGTGCAGGCTGGGCGCCTGGGCCGCGGGAGGCGCTGGAGGCGCACGCCTGGCGTGGCCTCGGGCGTCGTCGCTCTCATTATGCACTGCGGCACTCGGCCCATTTTCGATCCGTTTTGACTCGCTCGAGTCACTCAAATGAACACTGCTCTCATTGTAAAACAAAATTTTTTTGAAAAAAAAATTTATTATTAAATTCAAATAAAAATCAAATAAATTTTGATAAAATTTTCTAAAATAAAATTTTCAAAATAAAGAAAATAAAATTTTGCTTGAAAACAATATTTTAAACGCGAAATGATTGCGTATACACCGCATTTATGTGTATGATTAGTGTCTCGGCCGTGGTTATGCCTCTGTAGATACTATTGGATTTAACTACCATTTGAAATGGTGATTACGCGTAGTTGCACGTTCATATGAAGGGTGTAATGCGGTATAGAAAAGGGTGAATGCTATGTTAGGGATTTTGACCTTAGGGATTTGGGTACTGAAATGAACAAGAAAGTTAATAACCTTATTGAATAAAACGAACTAAGTGGTTGGAATTTAGCACCACTTAGGAAATGAACGGGTCAGTTCATGGTTGTCGAGTCTATTGGCATGTGCATTACTAGTTAGACTGAAATGAAAGTTAGATGACTCTTGTTGCCATGTTTATTGTAAATGGTTAGTAGAGGGCAGGACGTAGAGAACGCCCACGCGGGCACCGGGTCGTGCACAATCGTTGCTCGATCGCCAGACTACCGAGGCTCGTAGGTATTACAAACAATGCCATAGCTATCAAAGTTAGTATAGCATGTAGACAGGAAGATCCTAGTAACCTCCAGAGGTTTAGGGCGTATCATCCTTCGACATTCACAAGGGGAAAAGATTTGATGGTGGACCCACCACACAACTGGCGTGCAGACGAGAAGGTGTTGTGAGGCTGGGCTGAGGCTTTCACTCTCCGACGCAACCAGATTAGACTAGCTGCTCTAGCTAGAGAATGAAGCTCAAATAGTGGTGGTGCACCTCTAGAGACCATAGAGGAGCCTTTTGCACGTGAGTGCCCTCCCCCTAGGATTAGGCGATAATAGGGATGATATGTCGAGGTTAAGAGCCGAGATCTCTGGGACTCTACTTCACAGCTGGACTCCGAGGATCATGGACATGTCGAGTTTGATGTCATCCTTGGGATGGACTAATGGACGCTATTGTGGTTGTTATCGACAGAGTGCAGGAGAGTTACCGCCTTCACGCCAGAATTAGCTCTGTGGTATTTCAAGGGACAAAGATGACATTTTCTTTCCCCGTACTCCGCATACGAGTCCGTGTGTCGTGTGGACAAGCACGGTCAAGCAATGGAAGCCTATTCTAGAGTGGACGAGGTGAGACCAGACTTAGATCTACTCGAGTGGTCATAGTACGCGAATATTTTTCCGTATGAGCTACCCGACTACCTACAGCATAAGCCTCTATCAGTCACCCAGCCCACCATCTGATCTAGTTATCGGCAACTCGTTATTATAGTGGTCCCATCCGCCATTGTGATCTATTGACAAGGTTTATTAGACCAGCACTTCACCATGGGGCTTCGGTTCTGCTATAAAAGGAAGGACAAGACCCTTCGATCGGTGCATTGACTATGTGCATCAACATGGTTACGATCAAGAATCTGCACTCATTACCAGATCGATGATTTGTTTGATCGCTAAGAGGAGCGAGCTACCCCAAGATAGACCTTCGTGACTGTTACCATCACCGAGATTAGGGGAATACGATATCCCTAATGCAAATAAGCAGACGCCTGACGGGTACTTTGAGTTACAAGGTGATGTCTTCGACGACGAATGCGCCAAATGCAGGATTCGGCGGATCTCATGGATAGGATGTTCCAACCATCTAGATCATTTGTCGAAGTCTTCGTGGATGACATCTTGATCTACCCCGCGAGTGGGAGCATGAGTATCACTTGAGATTATTTACAACTGCCAAGAGACCATCGCTTATACGCTAAGTTTAGTAAGTGCGAAGCCGCTTATCGAGGTGAGATTCTTTGGGACACGTGGTGTCATGATCGAGTACAATGCACTCCAGAGAAGGTTATGCAAAGACAGCTGGAAGATCAACGCCAATCTTCGACTACGAGTTTTCGGGATTGGCCGCACACGGAGACACGCAGAATGGGCCAAGTTGTCCATTCGAACAAGATCTAGATCTCGCCACAGACATGGACTTCAAGTGTGGTCGGGACAAATAACCACAGAGAGAGGTCGAGACTACTTGGAACACTCTAATGGTGTTGGTAACAAGAGGGAGGATCGCCTTTCTCCTAGCTGGAAGAGGCGTAAAACTTTCAAGTCACACTAGTTTGGGGACTAAAAATGTGGATCGAGCATGAGTGACGGATTTCCCTGCAGACGTGGATCCCAAGACTTTAATACACCCCAGCTAGCCAGAGAGCAGAGAGAATACGTCATTCCTCCTGCACCCTGTGTGCGTTAGAGGAACTAGTTTCGCTCGGGTAAGTATACAAGACTTCCAACACATAAATGAGCGAGTGTGGTCAAGCTCATATACTGGGTTACGCAAAGAGAAGCGTAGTGGACCTTAGGTGGTAGACGTATTGGTTGTTGATGTCAAGCTTGACATGATGAGCTGGATGTCATCTGCCATGTCGCACCAGACCCAGCTCGGCTGTCATACCAAAAAGACACTGGATTGGGGCTTAGAGGTTAAGGCCTTTAGAGAAGCTGTGAATAGATGTTCTTCCCTAGGATAGGCAGTGAGAGTTGACCTCGATAGGTCGGATAATGAGTGAGAGAGATCTCTCAGATTCCCGCTTCTCATGGCGACCCCGGAGTGGGTGTCACACTCATGACATTATTGCGCTTGTGTGCACGATAACATCGCCACGAGTCCCAAGCAGGTGGGTGCACGGTACTATGTCATTCACCACTCTGCGAGTATATTGAATTTGTTTTAGACCACGTCCAATGAAAACTCATAGCTGAATCAGAAATGCAAGAGGCCTCGGCGTGTCTAAGAGTTATAAAATCGACAGAAAACACACGATTGCGTTATCACGCAGATCGAGAGTCGGCGACAGATCTAGGTGACCCGGTACTGGATACCGCCGGAAATCAGACAGTGTCAGCTGGTCGGGCAAGGCTCCGGGCAGAATGGATGATATGCATGGCATGATTGCTGACACCATTGATTGTCGCGATTGTGACCTTGAGAAGAAGCAAGTTACACACCAAGCAAGGGTCAGGTAGGTTACGTGCGGATTATACACGGGTGTTAGAGGGCGGCACGCGAACACGTGTCCTGGATCAAGGGCAGAGGATTAATTACCTCAGTGCGGGAACGCCTACAACAATAAAGATCAAAGTAGCATAAATAATGGCACCATATGAGCATTGTACGGGAGGCCATGTGAAGTCAATTGATAGATGGACCGAGGTGGGAGAGAGATCCATCACGTCCCGATTGATTAGAGACATCCGGCTGCGGAAGGGCGAGCTGATACATACTCAACATCAGTGGCCTCGCAAGAGCTTATATGATGTACGACGTCAATTCTTAGAGTCGAGGTTGGTGATCACGCTTCCTCGGCTGGTGACCTAAGAGAGGAGGTCGTCTCTGCAGAAGCGGAAGCATCACGAGGTTCACTGATCTTTTTAGATACCGAGGGCAGCACCTCATGCACTCTGCTAGCACGCCAAAGATGTCGTGTCCGAGAGGTATTTCACGCCTATGCCCGGAGAGTATACTCCAGATCTTCATGAGGTGGCCTGGAACAATATAGGCTGTTCACGGACTCATGAGGGATCAGGCATTGTTTGCAATGATCAGGTTTTTCACCAAGACCAGGCCAGCGAGTGCTATGGCGGCACCGGGTGGGAGTGGAGGAGTCAACGGGATCGCGAGGACACATGCGGCACTGTCCTTCGTTTAGGATGACAGAGCGTGGGTTTAGTCATATTTAAGATTTAAATGACTAGTTTACATGCACGGTAGATGCGTTGTACATGCACAAAGTTAATAATGACCATTTCGACCGACCTAAATTCCTTTAAGGAGGAGAAGATCCAGAAATTTCACCGAATAAGGGCAAATAGCAAATTTGGATTGTAATTGTAATTACTTATTTAAAGTCCGTAATTAATTTCCTCTAGATCTCGATGACCTAAACGATCAGACCGCTGGAATCGCCTCACAAATTCAGTTAGCATGTACCGTAATTTATATTACTGAGTCGACACGCTGAGGCATCGCGCTTTCTCGTGTCGAAACCTATTGGCGCGACGAAAGTCACATAGCATGCACCATAAAATTATAGCGGTATGAGTAGATAACAAATGATTGAAAATTGACAGCCGAGATAGTGCCGAAAATCACCCGAGAATGAGACATAACTGGTAAGAGAATGGATTTAACACACAAGCCAAAATAGTGCACATGGCCGCCCCAATTACAAGAGACCAAAAAAACGTGATTGAGATAAAAAGAGCTTTGGGTTGAGAGAAACAAGCCAGAGAGAAACTCTTCTCAAAAAATACTGCGAATCGGACCGCCGTTTGCTTCGAGCAAGAAGGAAATTGCTCACAGCGCGGGAGCGTGCCACGCGTGGACCCCGGATTTGCGAGTTTTTGACAACTCCAAGAGGTAGGATTTTCTCCCTAATTGTGTTTTATTCCCATTTTAAGGGTTTTTCGACAGCCAAGTTAGCTCGAGGCCGTGAGGGGTTGATCGTCCCAAACATGGGACCGACCATGAATTTATTCAGATTTTCTCTGCGGGCCGTGGATCGCTCCATGGATGCTAGGGGCTGTTTGGTTGTGATGGGTGTTAATTCTGTGCATTAAATGCTTGCTTGATATGCTTGGGGCCAGAATGGCTTCTGTGATCGCGGGTTCACTAAGTGAACCTAAGTTCTTGTGATTTTTCGTGAATAGTAAATCGAGGGTTTCACTATTCCTAATATGTTCTAAAATATATATTGTGAAAGTACGTGCTGGGCCGAAAGTGATTTAAATTTAATTACTGTATGATCACGCCCAAGTGAGCTAATTTTTGATGTGTGATTTAAGCCATGTAATAATACGCATATATTTACAGATTTAGACCTAATCGAACTCTATTATTATGCATTCCATATGCAATCGGAACATCCTAGGAATATAGAATGAGTGCATGAGATGAGTCTAGAGAAACAAGGTTCGAGGGTAGTCTAAATAACACGGAGGTAGTCTAAATTAAATAATATATCAACCGTCTGAGCGCTCCGGGGCTTGATATTTATTCATCGGAGGGTAGTCCACAACCAAGAATATATCAACCGCCTGAAAGGCCCAGCTTGATATTTATTCATCTAGGGTAGTCCACAACCAAAGAATATATCAACCGTCGGAGCGCCTCGGGCTGATATTTATTCATCACCAATATATATCAATCGCCGGAGCGCCCAATTGATATATATTCATCTGAGGGTTGCCCACTAATAAATTAAAAATTCTCATGCGAGGCTTAGGCGAAGTGTGAGAGAGTCGGTGAGGGCCTTAATCTGGAGTTGGTCACGTAGACATCTGGGCAGGGATCACATTTTGCTTGAATGTTTGTTTAAATTGAACATTGCAATCGTTAATTCCTAGTGGTGAGTAGCCCACTTAGTATGCATTCTCCTATCGTAGCTTAAGGCCAATTGCCATGGGATCCCCATGCACAGAGCGCGCAGAGACTGTCATCCTTATGTTGTATTAGAAGAAAGTTTCACAATTCTTACTGTATGTATTTATAAGAGTAAAAACATAACTCTGGAAGTCCATGATATAATGGATGATATTGTGTCAGCATAGTGATGGGCCCAAGTACAGACATATATATATTGCATATATTGTTGATCGGGGGACAAAGCTTATACTGCTTTGTATTTGCAGAGCTCCCGCACAAAGGAGACTCTGCCCGATTTTCTAAAGTGGCGCCGAGTAACCCGACCCTCCACTTGTATTCCACGGCCGACGGTAGTCAACGGACCCCCTGCTCTCGGGCGTCACAGCCTGGTATCGTAGCCTAGGTATACCGAATACCTAGGAGCTCGGGTTCGGGTATCCATCACCACTAGGTGGTATGGTGTGGGAGTATAGGTTTATGTGGGAACTTATGATAGAAAATTTGGCTTAGGCCATAGTTGATGAGAAACATCACCACTAGCTGCGGGTTTAATATTATGTATAGTATGAGATTACTAGGAAATCATACTGACAACACTAGGACACTGCATGCATGTGTTGATGTGTTTTATGTGATTGGATTTTGTGGAGTGTGCTTGCATGCTTGGTTGTGCATAATGAATTGTAGGTGTTATGTGATTGAATTAAGTGGGTGATATGTCGTTGATGATAGGATTTATGTAACATTTTAAAGCTATAAAAATCTGAACGAAGAATTAATCAAAGCAATCATAATTTATTTGTTTAGTGGAGAAGAAAGGTAATTTTAAGGTTTTACAAAGGTAAACTCGAAGAAAATTAAATGAAATAAATTTTACTAAATTATTTGGGACAAGTAAAAGGAGAAGAAATTTTAAAGTTAAAGAAATAAATTTTTTCAAATTCATATTATTATATGATAGAAAATATTTTTCAAGATTTTACAAGGCAAAATGAATAGTAATGGGAAAGAGAAATAATACAATTATTTGAGTGAGAAAATTTTCAAGAAAATCGAAAAAATAAATTTACAATTATTTGTTATATAATAATTTTCTATATTTAGAAATCAGAAATGAGAAAATAAATTTCTATAAATTTCATTGAGTGTCCAAGAAATGAAAAAATGATTTTTATGATTTTAGTTTGAAATGAATAGAAAAATTTTAATTAAAGAGAAAATGAAAAAATTATGGTGTGAATTTTGAAGGCACCGCCATTATTGTGAGAAAGATTTGTACGCGCAGCCACTTTATATTGCAATAGAAGGTTTAATACAGACAATATGAATAGTTATTGAGTCAATACGAAACTGACAACACCAGACGTAACAGCTGGCGTTAATGCCGGCAAAATTTATCGTGACGGCGCCGTTGGTCGGCCGCCGGCGCACGCGGGCGGTGTCAGCGGCACGGGCAGCGTAGCGGTGGCGCTGCTGGCTACCGGCGGCAGTATGCCAAGACAGCGGCTGGCGCAGCGCAGGCGCCGGCATACGCGACGCGGGCGATACAGAGCAGCGCGCCGGCACCGCAATGGCGCGGACGTCACAGCGCAGGCGATCGTCGCGCCATATGACGCCGCGGTGACGGCAGCGGCACTTAGAAAAAGTGCAAGCAAAGATGGGCAGAATACAAATGCGGTCATTTTCGCCCAGTGCCAATAGTTTGGCAGACGGTCAACAAATTTAATAGTCAAAACACACTGGTCACTGACTGGTTTAAACCCAAGATCAGACGTTTGAGGAGTCATTAAATGAACGAACGTCATTAAAACAAAATTTTTTTTCTAAAAAATTAAAATAATATTATTAAATCAAGAAATAAAAACAACCAAATAAATTTGATAAAATAAAGAAATTTTCGCAACAATTTTTGAAACAAATTTGTTGGAGCAATGATTTAAACCGCGAATTGATTGGGCGCGGATAACTGAGCGCCAGCGCGATTATGTCTCCACGTTGAAAAAGTTTAGATATCGTATTGGATTTTAATCACCATTTGAAATGGCATTTGCTCGAGCGTGACGAACGGCACGCGCGTGGTTTATAGGAAAATGGGTGAATGCTGGAAAGGTCGGGAATTATGACCTTGGGATTGGTGTCAACGGAACGGTATCGTGAATTTTATATAATTAAATGAATTAAGTGGTTGGAATTTAGCACCACTTAGAAAATGAACGGGTTAGTTCATGGTTGTCAAGTTCATTAGTAAGATCTCGCACACGGTCGACCGAAATGAAATAATTGATTTCGCTGCCATGTTGATTGTGTAAATGGTCGATAGAGGACTAGGACGCAGGACTACTCGGCAATCGGGTCGCACCACGACAATTGACCAGCCGCCTGTATTTGATCAACAGGCCTTCTGTGAGTGTCGGCAAGTGCTGCAGGCCGCTATTGCACAAAGCAGCATAGCGTGGACATGGAGATCCTAGTAACCTCCGCAGGCTTCAGACGATCATCCTCCGACATTCACGTGGGTGAGATCCGATGGTAGACCATTGGTTCATGCAGAACAGAGAAAGTGTTAGGAGGCATGAGACACTCTGATTACGATCAGATTAGACTGAAGGCTGTTCTAGCTAGAGAATGAGGCCCAAATATGGTGGGAAATGGCAAGGTCTCTAGAGACCTTAGAGGAGCTGCTAGATATGAATTCTCCCCTAAGGATTGGGCGAGAATAGGTACGAGCAGTGTCAAGGTTGCTAGTTAGAGATCTCGAGGACTCACTCACAATGGACCTGAGGATTATGGATATTGTCAGGAGTTCGATGTCATCCTTTGGGATGGATTGGTCGACGCTACAAGGCAGCATCGATCAGGAGCGCAGAGAGTTACCGCCACACGCAGACTGCACTGTGTTGTATTTCGTGGGGCAAGCACCCATTTTGCCCTGCATGCATACGAGTCCAAGTGCTAGGACATGGTTAGCCAATGAGCCCATCCCTGTGAGGACGAGGTGAGACCCGTACTTAGATCTACCTCGGCGGTTTGCGAAGTACGCCGAATATTTTTCCGTATGAGCCACTCGACTACCTCCACATAGGACAGACTTTCGTATCGAAGTTACCCCATACTCTTTAACCATCTCTATGATTCCGCATAGGATGGCACCGGTGAGTTGTAGGAACTCAGAGTCCAACTACAAGGGCTATTGGACAAGGGGATTATTAGACCGAGCACTTCACCCATGGGCTTCGGTTCTAGCTGGGCGGCGAAGAAAAGGCAAGACCTTCGCCGTGGAAGGCTATGTAATGCGAACCGGGTTATGATCCAGACCTGCATCAACACCCCCGGGTCCCGAGAGCTCCACAAGATGATGACACCGTAGGGTGTATAAGAGTACCATGTCACACTGGGGAAGAGCTGGAGACTAAAATATGAAATGAAAGTTTATGGAACCCGGAAATTGTGGTATTAAACCAAGGGTACAATGGTCACAGTAAATGGATGAAAAATCAAATTTAAGGTGTAGAGATGGACCATAGTGGAATTGAATGCCATAATTGCAATAATGAAAAGATGAGGGCTATTTGTACTTATGGAAAGTTAATTTAACAAAAAGGATAATTAAAAACCCCAAAATGTCTCATTCGTCTCCAAAGCCGTGGTTCACTGCTTTGAAGAGGAGAAGAGAGAGCCAAGAGGAGGAAGAGAAGGAAGAAGAAGGAGGAGTAAAGGAATCCAAAGATCAAGGTATGGAATTCTTATTTTGGGTTTTGATATGGATTCCTAGGACTTTGGTATGAGTTTGATGCTCCTTTGGTCTAGGCTGCAAGAGCACATTAGTTTCGAATGGTTGGGGTTATGGGTAAAACCCAATTGGATGTAAAAGAAACATGGAGTCATCAAAATTATGTGGTTTGATAAAGAATTGGTGGACCTTAGGTAAGGTTCTTGGATTTTGCACCTAAGGTTTTGGGTTTTGAGTTTCCAAAACACCAATTCACATGTTTCAGGGGAGTTGTTTTTAGATACTTGCAGTTAGTTTTTGAGGTATTATGAATTACAGCTATATGGAGGAATTGGCACTGGCAAGTGGAGAAATAACAAAATCTGCATTTCGGTAACCTACCGGTACAATAGGAAGTCCCACCGGTAGGACTTGATTCCGGTCATTTTTGGCCAAGTCCTACCAGAGTTAAGTCCTACCAGGACTTGCTCTGGCTTTCCTGTTTCGACCAGTTTTCGATTTCGGCCATAACTTCCTCATTTTTAATCCGATTTGAGTGATTCAAGTGGCACATGTAAAATAGACTTCAAGGAGAAAACTATGAACAGGAATCGCCATTCCTGATCCTATGGCCCAAAATTCACTCAAAGTGGGGCCAAGGTGCAAGAAAAATTCTGCATCGCCTTGACATAGATAACCTGGGCGTCGACTTAACTACAGCTCGGTGTTCAACAGTGATTCCAGTTGGAATAGAACCCTTAGCACCTTAGCTTTAAAATAGTATGAAGAATATGACTAAGTCTAGGAAGCAATGTTAAGTTATGTGATTAATTGTCGTCGTATCTGCTCGAAAGTGTAGGTTAAAAGTAAAGGCGGATAAGTGTGGAACTATACTCAAGCAAGGCTAAAGAGGTGAGTGTTCTAAACTCATTTTTCCAAATACTAGTGTATTATTATTATTATTATTACAAATTGCTTACACTGTATTTTATGGTTTTGAATGCAAACCATTTTCAAGAAGCAAGCAATGAGATAAAAGCAAGCAAATGGTTTTCGAAGTTAAACCATTTTTTGAAGCAAGCATTGGTTTTAAATCAGAAACCATAATTACAAGAAAGGTAAGTAAATGGTTTTTGAAAAGTTAAACCATTTTTGAAGAAAGCAACTAAGCAAATGGTTTTGAATAATTAAACTATTTTCTAAGCAAGAAGTACACAGCTTCAAAGTGTAAAACCATTTACAAAGAGCAAGCAAGCAAGCAATGAAAGGTCAGGAAAACAAGGCCTTCCCTAGTTTAAGAGCAACCGGTCAGGAGGTATCCCGCACGCACGGTGGTGTTAGATTTCTGCTACATGCATTGTAGTTTTGCCTGGTCGGCAACTTAGGACATACACTATGCATTTAAAGGGATCGTGGCACGTGCATAGGTATATAAGGTTATGAGCTCTAACTAAGTATGGTGATGGCGACACGAGGTCAATTCCACCATTCACCGGAAAATGAAAAAGGTGACGCGGGATAAAGGTCCCTTCCACCGCAACGTGAGCATAGGTTCCTCGTGTCAACCAGCATGATAAGCAAAAATAGCCCATCGTCGGGATGTTTTAAAAGCATGATACGCTGTTTTGAAAATCAACCATTTCGTTCCCTGTCGCCAAGGCTTCCGAGAGTTTAAAGCAAACAATTGGAGCCAAGTCTGCTTTAGATTAAACGATCGGTTGAGCCAAGCCCGGCTTTATTGCATGCGGTCGAGCCAAGCCTCGTTTTTTATGAAAAGTTTTGAGAAACTTTTAAAGCAAAGGCTCAGGAAAGGTTTTAAGTGACTTTTCAAACAAGATAAAGCAAGCAAGAAAAGAAAAGTATGAGAGTTTTATAAACTTCTAAGCAAGCAAGAAATAAGAGTTTACAAGCTTTTAAAGAAAAAGCAAAACAAAGTTTCATACAAAGCCTATAAACTTTTAAAAGCAAGCAAGTGAAGTTAAGCAAGCAAAGGAAAATTTTGGAAACTTTAAAGCAAGCAAAGCAAAGAAAGTTGCTTCGAAAATAATTGTGGTAAAGAGAGTTTACATGTTTGAAGTCATCTGAAAAGAAAACCGCTTATAAAAGCATTACACTCACCGAGCTCGCTTATCACGTTTCCATTTAAAACTATTTTCCGTGCACAGTACGCAAGACGAGCACACAGATTGGTCTCGACATCGCCTTAAGTGCCGCGGTATTAATTATATTTTGTGTAAGAAATTATACTTTGAATTTGTAATGAACATATGTATGTACATAGAGAAGCTATGGGAATGTGTTGGTATGTCGGTTGCCATATTTTGATATGTGTAAATCGATGTATACTGTGATTTGAATTAGGACTAATATGTGCAAACACATGTCGTCGTTTTTTCGTCAAGTTAAGATTTTACCACAACTTCTAAGTTATAAAAAAGAAAATTTTATAGGAGGTTTATACAATACTATCACTGACAGATTTAGTCGCAGATGCACCCGCCGATTTCTCGTGAGTGGTCGGCACGCCTCCGCCACGGTAGGTGGTGCGTCAATATGGTATCGTGAGCATAAGTGGGTATAACCTATGTTGAGAAATATGATACCATTTTAAAACGTGGTATCGTGAGCATAAGTAATGGCAACCAAGCATGTTCCAACTTAGAGTACATACATATCAAGAGATTCAAAGTATTAAACAAGATATTGGTAATGGCAAAGACTATGTCGTGAAGAGGATGCAGAGGTCGTCCTAGAGAGTAGTTCCAAGAATTCTCGGAAGGCCCCGCAAGACTGAGATAGGATGAGCACGTAGTAGGTTCCACCACCGATCTATGGAATCGCTCCGAAGAAGAGTCAGTCGGACCATCCGCGCCACCAAGGAGCCTGCGCCGTGTGAATGCTTACGGTGTAGCAAGTGGCACAGACAGACAGATAGTAGCCATAGCGACATCGTCAGCCAGCCGCAACCTCCGCCACCCAGAGAGGTTATGGAAGAACCGGGAGGTCAATAGAGAGAGCAAAACCGGGTGCAAGCCATACTCCAGTGGTGATCCGTGGCCCGGGTTGCGGGTTAGACCGAGCAACAAGATTTACGGAGTTAAGTGGGCCGTGACCGATGAGCAAAGAGTCTTGTTTTCCAGTTTTCTCATGGAAGATAGGGCTAAAGATTGGTGGGATGCCGTAGAAAGAAGGTATCCTGATGGAATATCATGGGACCAATTCCAGCAGGAATTCACTGATAGGTTCTTTCCTCAAAGTCATAAGGATTCAAAAATTGAGGAGTTCTTCGTTGAACAAAGAATATGTCGGGCTTCCTCGAGTATGAAAGAAGTTCTCGAACTAGTTAGATTGGTTCCTCACATTCGCGATGAAGTCTTGAAATGCAAGAGGTTTTTATCGTGACTACGCACGTAATCGTAGTGTTTATCGCTGGGTCCCGCAGACAGATTTTGGGACTTGCCGAGGGGCCGCATGAGTCGGGAAAGCAAAGCACTACAGCAATGTATCAAAGTAGGCAGGAAAGTAAGAGTAAGAGGAGTGCACCAGGCACGTCCCAACAAAGCTCAGGACAATACAGCAGAAAGAGGAACAAGGGCAGAGGTTATAGAGGCCGAGGTGCAAGTCGAGGAGCTATCTCTAGTCGTGGATCGCGGAGGCCCCCTTTGCCGCTAGCAAAGGCACCTGCAGTATTCCTCCCGCTTGTCATATGTGTCGGCTATCACTGGGAGTGTGAGATTCGCATAAAGCTTCCATCGTGGGCCAAGAAGGCCATTTTATTAGGAATGTCCTCACCGACAGGCGGAGACACGGCAGCTGCCCAAATACTCCCGGGCACTGCAGATGAAAGCACAAAAGTCGACGGGGAGAGGCTTCAGGCAGAGGGCCAACACACCAAGCAGTAGAGGTGGCCGTGGCAGAGGTAGCGCGCGTTCTCAGATACGTGCATGCAGCCCGCACCAAAGCCGAGTATATGTCGTGACTCAAGAAGATGCAGATGCAAATCTCCCATGGTCACGTATTATTTCTATTTCGAGCATGATGATATAATTTTAGTAGACCCAGAGCTACGCATTCATTTACATCCAAGCTATTCTTAGATCGTGGTCCGTGATAGAGACCCAACCATTAGAGGGTCAAAGGAGTTTCCTCTAGCCGGAGATCCATTACCGCGCATGCAGTAATAGAGATGCAGTTCGGGACAGGGACAGAGTTCCCAAATGGGATTCGTAGCTTTGTATACAGAATCTTTGATGTGGTTCTCGCATGGATTGGCCATTCCCATAGAGCCACGATAGATTTATAAAAAGGAAGAAGTCAACGTGCCAGGGAAAATGGAGGTAAAGTTCAGAGGATTACGTAGAGAGTTATCTTCAGAGACTCACAAAGACGTAAAATGTCAAAGGTAAAGGATGTCGTGGTTATCTAGCTATCAGGTGGAGACAGGAAGGAGGGGACTATATCGATGAGATTTCTGCTATTAGAGAGTTCCCGATGTGTTCCCTTGATGATATCGCGTTTACTTCAGAAGAGAAGTGGAGTTCACCATTGATTTTGATTCTGTGGACTGCTCATTTCCCATTCCTCCTTATAGGATGGCTCCCGCAGAAGTTAAGGGAGCTTAAGGCTCGCTAGGAAGAATTGTTGAGTAAGGGATTTATTGCATCGAGCATATCCCCACGGAGCTCCAGCTTTGTGAAAAAGAAAGATGGAGTTTCATGGCTATGATAGATTACAGGCAACTGAACAGAGTTACCATCCGCAATCAGTATCCACTCCCTAGAATTATTTGATCAACTCCATGATCTCGACACTCCAAGACACTCGAGGCTCCGGGTATCGCTGAGAGTCTCGAGAGTGATGTACCTAAGACAAAGATTCTCAGACACGCTACTTTATTATGAGTTTCGTGATGCCATTTGGTTTGACTAATGCTCCGGCAATATGATGGATTTGAGGAACTGAAAGCATTCTAAACTGACTGGATAGTTCGCTATAGTTTTATCATGATATCTTAGTGTATTCCGGGGTAGTTCGTGAGGAACATTCGAGCACCTCGAGATTGTATTACGTAATTCCCAAGGGAGACGAGGCGCCAAGTTGAGCGCGTCGCTGGCTCGACAAGGTGGTATCTATCGTCATGTAATCAAACAGAGGGTGATGTGGATCCTCGTAAAATGTAAGGTGGGTAAATTGAAACCACCAAAGAATGTGTCGAGGCTCAAGTTTTTGGCTTTAAGGTGGTATTACAGAAGCTGTTGAGGTTCTCCAAGATAGCAGCCCTAATCGACTAAGTCGACAAGAAAAGATGTTAAGTATGATCGGTAGAAGCCTCGCAAAAGAGTTTGAGGAGTCGAAGATAGATTGACTTCAGCCAGTTCTAGCTTTACCCAATGGAAGAGATGGATTTGTGGTTTATAGTGATGCTTCCAGGCAAGGCCTTGGTTGTGTTTAATGCAAATGATAAGGTGATTGGGTATGCCTCTAGACAAAGAAGATGAGGAGAATTACCCGACACACTTAGAGGCCAGCAAATGTGGTTTGCACCGAAAATACGGAGACATTATTTATATGGAGAAACTACTGTAGGATCTTTACAGACTCATAAAGTCTTCCAATATATTTTCACCCAAAAGAGTTAAACCTGAGGCAAAGAAGATGGCTTGAGTCGATTAAGACCACCGTACTATCGAGCAACATCCGTGAGTGCTAACGTCAGAAAGGCATGCCTGATGTTTAATACCAGAGAGTTCTTTGTTCACATGAGATCAGGTTATCTTCCACTATTGCGGATCTCGAGCTTTAGTGATATTGGAGGTTGAGGATTTTAGAGCCTTGTTAGCCACATTTCATGTCGTATCATTCTACGACCGTATTCTAAATAGGCGTACTACCAGGATCCAATGTAGATGATTGCTTAAAGAAGAGATAGAAATGGAAAGAAAGCAGAAGTTTCGTATTATACATGGCATGATAGGTGAAAGACAGAGAATGTGTGCCAGAGTGCTGGCGAATCAAGAGAGAAATTATAGCTAAGCACATTCATCTCATATGCTATGTGCATCCAGGCAAGCATCAAGATATAGAACTGGAAAGAACATTATCAGAATGGGATGAAGAAAGAAACGAGGTTTCGCTTTCCGTGTGCCCAACCCGTCACACAGGAAGCCGTAGCATCGAGGCCCGCAGGGAAGATACAACTACTCCCTATTCCAGTATGGAAATGGGAGAAGATCACTATGGATTTTGTGATGTGTCTTCCACGGACTCGTAGACAAAGATGATGCTATATGGGCACAGTTGATCATTGACAAATCGCTCATTTCTACCAAGACGTTGGAAGATTCTTAAAAGTCGCGTCGCCGTTGTATGTGGATGATAAGAAGACTCTCATGGGGTTCCGTGTTTGATGTCGATCGACCCTGTGTTCACATCTAGGTTTTCCTCGTCAGTTTATGCAAATAAGTATAGGGACTCGCCTACATTTAGCATTATCAACATTTCATCCTCGTACATGGACGTGAGAGGACTATCTTACATTAGAGGATATGCTAAGAGCTCAGGGGTGATGGAATTCAAAGGAAGTCGGGACACTCACTTGCATTAATGGAGCTCGCTCTACAATAGCTATCGGGCCGCATAGATATGGCTCCATTTGAGGCACCGTATGGCAGAAATGTAGGACTCAGCAGGCTGGGATGAGGTTGGTGAGAGAAGACTAGTAGGCCCTTAACTAGTACAGATCACTTCAGAGAAAGTGAAAGTTGTTCGCTAACTTAAAGATAGCAAGAGATAGACAGAAAAGCTATGCGGACAACCGTCGTAGAGACTTGCAATTTGAAATAGGTGATAAAGTTCAAGATTTCACCTGGGAAAGGTGTGTTGAGATTGGGAAACGAGGCAAGCTTAGTCCGGTGTATACTGGACCTATGAGATCGTGAGCAAAGCGCCAGTAGCTACGACAGTTACCCCGTGAGTTGCCAAGATTCTGGCGATACTTTCCATGTCATCAATGTTGAGGAAATATATCCCTGATCCTTCACATGTATTAAGAGAGTAACCAAGCAAAGAAGGAGAATTTGATCCATGAAGACACCTGCAAGTATCGTAGATCGCAAGGAAGCAGAAGGAGAAGCAAAGTGATTCCATTAGTTAAAGTCTTATGGAAGAATCATGGAGAGGGAGGCAGCATTTCAGATGTGAGGCCCGTATGCGCCTATCGCACTTCACTATTCTGATGAGGTATGTTTCTTTCCTTTATTTCGAGCTGGTCATTTCGAGGATCTAAAATGTTCCTAAGGAGGGGAGGATTTTGTAACACCTGTCCCGAGAGTTCACAAGACATGACACTGTAGGGGTATAAGAGTACTGGTGTCATAATCGAAATATTTTGGAGACTAAAATATGAAATGAAAGTTTATGAACCCGGAAATTGTGGTATTAAAACCAAGGGTACAATGGTTGTTATGCAAATGGATATGAAAATCAAAATTTAAGTGTAGAGATGTCATATAAATGAATAAGTTACAATTGTACACAGACAGGTTGTCGGTAATGCAGGAAAGTTAACGAACAAAAGGAGAATTAAAAACCCAAAATGTCTCATTTGGCTCAAAGCTGTGGTCTGTACTTGCCTTAAGAGGAGAAGAGAGAGCCAAGAGGAGGAAGAGAAGGAAGAAGAAGGGAGGAGAAGGAATCAAAGATTAAGGTATGGAATTCTTATTGGTTGATATGGATTCTAGGACTTTGGTATGAGTGCCTGATGCCTTTGGTCTAGGTTTTGCAGTTACACATTAAGCCTTTGAATGGTTGGGGTTATGGGTAAACCCCAATTGATAAAAGAAACATGGAGTCATCGTACCATGGTTGATAGCAATTGGTGGACCTTAGGTAAGGTTCTTGGATTTTGCACCTAAGGTTTTGGGTTTTGAGTTTCCAAAACACCAATTCACATGTTGTGGAGTTGTTTTTAGATGATTTCCAAGTTAGTTTTTGAGGTATTATGAATTATAGAAGTTATATGGAGTGAATTGGCATCAAAAGTGGGAGAAATAACAAAATCTGGTACGGTAACTCCACTGCATAATAGGAAGTCCTACCGGTAGGACTTTTGATTCCCATTATTTTTGGCCAAGTCCTACCGGTAGAAGTTAAGTCCTACCGGTAGGACTTGTTCTGGTTTTCCTGTTTCGACCAGTTTTCGTATTTCTATAATCTCTCTATTTTTATCCGATTTGAGTGATTCAAGTGGCTACGTAAAATAGACTTCAAGGAGAACAAAACTTAAGAAATAGGAATCACCAAATTCTGATCCTAAGTGGCCCAAAACTCCCAAAGGGGCCATGTGCAAGAAAAATTCCTGCATCAGCTTTGGATTACAGAGTGGGGCCTCGGGTTGTTTCGACGTAACTATAGTTTCGTGCTCGACCGGGGTGATTCCAGCTGGGAATAGGAACCCTTAGCACTAGCTTTAAAAAGAGTATGAAGAATGTGACGCCCTTAGAAGTACGCGGTTATGCGATTAATTTTTCGTCGTATTCGCTCGAAAGTGTAAAGTTAAAAGTAAAGGCGTGGATAAGGAACGTGCCCAAGCATGCTGCAAGAGGTATGTTCTAAACTCATTTTTCCAAATACTAGTGTATTATTATTATTATTATTACAAATTGCTTTACACTGGTATTTATAGTTTTGAATGCAAACCATTTTCAAGAAGCAAGCAATGAGATAAAAAGCAAGCAAATGGTTTTGAGTTAAAACCATTTTTGAAAAGCAAGCATTGGTTTTAAAATTGTAAACCATAATTAAGCAAGTTAAAGGGTAAGTAAATGGTTTTGAAAAGTTAAACCATTTTTGAAGAAAGCAAGCAACTAAGCAAATGGTTTTGGAATACCAAACCATTTTTCAAGCAGTTAGCAAGCAAATGGTTTCAAAGTGTAAAACCATTTTACAAAGAGCAAGCAAGCAAGCACAATGAGCATAGGGAAACAAGGCCTTCCCTAGTTTAAGAAAGCAATCGTCGATGGTATCCCGCACGTGCACTGCAGGGTGTTAGGATTTCACATATATTGTAGCTTTGCTCGGTCGGGCAAACTTGGGGACATACACCATGCATTTAAAGGAGACCGGCACATGCCAGGGGTATATAAGGTTATGAGCTCTAACTAAGTATGGTGATGGCGACATCGAAGGTCAATTCCACCATATTCACCGGAAAATGAAAAGGTGACGCGACAAAGGTCCTTCACCGGCGATCACGCGCGAGCATAGGTTCCCCGTGTTCACTAAAAAGGCATGATACAAAAATAGCCCATTGGTTATGCTTTATAAAGATGATACGCTGTTTTGAAAATCAACCATTGGTTCCTGGTCACGCCAAGGCTTCCGGAGAGTTTTAGCAACAATATCAAGCCCGCTTAGATTTCAAACGACCGGTTGAGCCAAGCTCCCGTGGGTTTTATTTCAGCATGCTGCTGGAGCCAAGCTCCTGCTTTTAAGGTGAAAAAGTTTTATAAACTTAAGCAAAGGTTTGTGAAAGGTTTTAAGAGACTTTTCAAACAAGATAAAGCAAGCAAGAAAAGAAAAAGTATGAGAAGTTTTATAAACTTCTAAGCAAGCAAGAAATAAGAGTTTTACAAGCTTTTAAAGAAAAGCAAAACAAAGCTCTACAAGTATTAAAAAGTTTCATAAACTTTTAAAAGCAAGTGAAAAAGAAGCAAAGAAAATTTTGAAACTTAAAGCAAGCAAAGCAAAAGAAAGGCTTCGAAAATAATTGTAAAAGAGAGTTTTTACATGTTTGAAATGTTTTCCTAAAGAAAACGTTTATAAAGATACACTCACTGAGTTTGTTATTCACATTAGTTTCATTTTAAAAACTATTTTCCGTGCAATAGGTACGCAAGACGCTGAGCACAATAGGATTGGTCCCACATCACAGGCCGTGTATTAATTATATTTTGTATGAAAACATATTTCTTTGAATTTGTAATGGAAACATATGTATGTACATAGAGTAGTTTTATGGGAATGTGTTGGTATGTCAAGGCCATATTTTGACATAGTGTAAATTGGATGTATAATAAAGGATTTGAATTAGACTATGTGCAAACAATATGTCACGGTTTTTCCACGCTAAGATTTACCAAATCCTAAGTTATAAAAAAGAAAAAATTTTATAGAGGTTTAAGCAAGCAATACGTCGTCACAGGATTTCTAGTCGTTGCACCCGCTGGGGATTTCTCGTGGAGCACAGACGCCCGCCGCCTAAGAGGGTGGGGGTGTGTCAAAAATTCATTACCGAGGATCGATGATTTATTTTGATCGGGCTGGGAGAGGAGTGCGAGTCTACTCCAAGATGTGACTCGCACCGGTTGTCATCACCAGAGTTAGGAGACGTATCCCTAAGACTGCGCTTAGGACGCTGCTAAAGTAATTTTAAGTTTACGGTGATGCTCCTTTGATTACTAACACGATCATGATCTCATGCATAGGGTGTTCCAACCTTATCTAGATCAGTTTTGTCATGCTCTTCTCAGATGACATTTTTGATCTACTCCCCAAATGAGTGGGAGCATGAGTATCACTTCGAGGATTGTGTTACAGTTGTTGAGAGACCATCACCATACCAAGTTCAAGAAGTGCGAAGCCTTGGCTTATTGAGGGAGATTTGGGACACGTGGTGTCAACACCATGAGTGTCACTTCAATTCATGGTTGGGCCGAGGCAAGATGTGTTGTGAAATATTCAATGAATACACTAGATTTTGAAATTCTAAGAATTTCAAAAATATTCCAATGTTCACATATTCCAATGGAATGGTATCTCGTAAATGCGTTCCTTCAGAATTTCAAAAATATGATGAATGAAATATTCAATGAACAATACCAGATTTTCATTGTTTACATCGATGATGTTCTTATATTTTCAAATTCAATCGAGAGCATTTCAAACATTTAAAATTTTTCAAAAAATTGTAAGAGATAATGGTTTAGTAATCTCTGCAACAAAAATTAAATTGTTTCAAACAAATATTAGGTTTTTAGGATTTGATATTCATCAAGGCCAAATAAAACCTATACAAAGAGCAATAGATTTTGCAAACAAATTTCCTGATGAAATCAAAGATAAAACACAGTTACAAAGGTTCTTAGGAAGCCTTAACTATGTAGCTGAGTTTTACCCAAATCTTAGGATTTTAATCAAGCCTTTATTTCAAAGGTTAAAGAAAAATCCTTTACCTTGGTCTGAGGAACATACCTGTAGTCAAACAAGTCAAAATCCAAAGTAATGAACTTTTGCTTAGGCATCTTCACCCTAAGCCTTTCCTATTATAGAGACAGATGCCTCCAATATAGGATATGGTGGGATTTTAAAACAAGATTTTCAAAACAAAATTTCAATTGTTAGATTTCACTCTAGTGTTTGGAGTGGTCCACAATTGAATTATTCAACGGTTAAAAAAGAAATTTTAGCCATTGCTTTATACATTCAAAAATAAAAAGTGATGTTTTCTAACAAAAATTTCTTTTAAGAGTTGATTGCAAAAGCGCTAGAAAAGAAATATTGCAAAAGATGTTCAAAACTTAGTTTCAAAACAGATTTGCCGTAGATGACAAGCTATTTTATCTCTTTTGATTTTGAAATTGAATTTATCAAAGGATCTTCAAATGTTTTTTACCCGATTTCCTTTCACTGAATTTTTACAAAGGAAAATGAGCAAAGTAAAAGCCGTATCCAATCAAACCCACTTCAAAAGCCTTCTTATGTAATGAAGGCCTCAACCAAATCGCTTTCGAAGTTTTGGGAAACCCTTAACCCTTCTTTTCAAACACCAACTCCAAAATTTGCATACCAAACAAAAGAACAAAAATTGTTACTAAATTCTGTAACCCGAATTACATCGCTTCCGTGAGATCAGGTCAAAAGATTTTTCAGTCGAAAAGTATTTCATTTCCAACGAAATACTAAAAACCCGTGAAATTCTAATGGTCTGGCTACCGTAGATACCCGAGTCTGCTCAAATATCTCATGTCATGAACTCCCGAGGGTACGACTTTGCTTACTCAAAATGCAAAATTTGAAAGTCATTACGAAAAGATCAAACAAAATATTTTTACCCACAAAGACTTTCTCGAACATTTTGATCCTCAAACTTTTGATTTTTATGACTGGCCACAAAATGCTTGGTACCATACTTTCAGACAAATAAAACTCATTCTTGGTTTAACCGATGAAAAAGTTCAAAAAACTTTTCCAAATCGGGCTCAGGAATGATGGCTTTATGGAGCTAATCCAAATATTTTATGTCCCGAAATCACCAAAAGTTTTGATTATTTCAAATCAACCGTGAAAGCTTTTTCCTCCGGAAATAGCTTATTCACTTTCTTTACCTCAATTAAGAATCCTTGATTCTTTGTTGGGATTCAGGTACCCATCAATCCCATCCAAGCCCATTCAAGTTTTTGGCGAAGGGAATTCAAAATCAAATGGTGGGCCGTCAAAATCTTCAAGCCCAAAGCTTTGATGCCGCCAAAAATGGACTGGCCCAAAGCCCAATTTGAGTTCTTCTTCAAAGGCCAAGGTACCTGCTTGGTCCCAACCTTGCTGTGCCCACAACAAGAAACTCATTTCCCTTCAAATACAAACATAGCCTATCTCAAACAATCCAAGGTATTTAATAAGAGATCTTTCAAAACTCGCGATCGTACTGTATCAGGATGACACAAAGAACACTTTCTTCCAAAGAAATGAAGACATGTGCTACGCCCCTTCACTCCCTCAGTAAGGATGATAAGGAGGATATCAACATCTTCAAAAGCCTTTGCCTCGTAGATACTGAAAACAAGAAATCACCTGATGCTTTCTTCTCGACAGATTAATACGAAGAATGGAAAACTGGACCTACAAGTGGTGATAGCATCTTAGATCATTTCAAACGCCGACAGTCGCCCCCACTTTTCAAAAAGCAAAAGCTCCTACTTGCAGAAGAAAAACAAATGTCGACACAAAGCAGGTACTCTTCAAAAGCAAGAGACGTGTGACTCTTCAAAAAGTATGCGACCTTCAAAAGTCACATGTGATCCACGTGGACGTCAAAGCTTGCTTCAAATCCAAAAATTTCCTATAAGGAGGTTGCCTTAGCTAAAGTGCAGATAAGTTTAGAGAGATATGAGTTAGAGAGAGAAGCCTGAGAGTTTGTATCCAACTTTGCCACAGCTCGATCAAAAGCTGCATCAAAGTTTGTGGTGCCAAAGTTCAATAAATTTCAATTCAAATTTCACACGTTTTTTTATTTCCAATTCAAAATTGGACCATACCGCTTGCATGCTTGTTCAAATATATTCAACTTCAAATAGTATATCGCCGGGAAACTCAAACCTCCCGAACTCCACTATGGTGTTTAAACAGAAACCTAAGAGCCATGACCGCACTTTGAAGAAATCAAATCATCGTTACTCAAGCCAAAATTTTAATATTACTGCTCAAAAATATATATGTTCAAATTGTCATATCCTTAGAATTGGTATCGTGAGCTGTTCGCAAAATTTTGGATTTCAATTTTGTACGGTATTCTTTCAAAATAATCAGATTCTAATAGCTAGTGTTGGTCACCAAGGCTGTATCCGCTGGTCACCGTGAAGCCCCGTGTGGTAGGTGGTCCCGTGGTGGTCCTCTAAATGTTAGAATCCCAATTACGTAGAAAGGATAGAAATGTCAAATTTCATCAAAAATTTGTAGGTACTAGTTCAAATACTAGTTCATCCAGATAGATGAACAATTAAGACAAATAAAGAAAACACTCCAACAATTTGAAACAAACTTATGTTTCTATAGAAGATTGGGAACAAAGATATCAAAAAATTGGGAAATGCCAAAACAAATATTAAAGAACTATACAAAAATGTGAACTTTTGAATTCAAAAAAGATTATAGAATCAAAATCTTCGAAATACTCATTCAATAGGTTCTGAGACGTAAACTATTGAACTCTAGATCTTAAGGATCTAGAACAAATCAAAGAAAATTCAAAATTCTACATATAGAGCTATCCAGTAGTACTAAACCTTAAACAGTTAAAGTTGGGACAACGAGCAGGGGAGTATAAACTGATGCAAGACATAACAAATTCCTGTGATTCCCTTAGGATTAATGGAAACAAATACATCGTTTGGACCGGTGTATTTCACCAGCATTCAAATTCCAGAGTTAGACTGTATGAAATTACAAGAGCATTCATGCCTTAACTCTCTAAACATTCAAACTCAAAATTATGACATGGATCCAGTCAGCTATACTTATAGTACATGTGGTATACTACAAAGTAATGACCTCGTAGTTAATCCAATGCTTTATCTCACCAAAAGATCAAACAATACTCTGGTATGAAATGAGAAAAAATTCAACAAGCCATAATTCCAAACCTATTCCATGTGGAATGTTTAACACCCATCCTCAATGGAATTTAAAACAACTCTAGCTCCAAACCGATTGAACAACCAAAACTCTTATCCATAATGAAGATGGACAAGAAATGTTCAAATTAATTTTGGCTTCTCAAGAAAAGAAAACTAACAGATCATATCTTAAGGCTCTAATTCTTATTTAGAAATTAGAACTCCTTTCCAGAAGATCAAATGTTCACAAACTTAAATCTGTATATAGACTATTCATCTACTATTCCGCATTTAATATATATGACTCAACCAAACATTCAAAACTCTCCTGTGATAGGGTCTTCCCAACATTTTCTCAATGATGTCACCAAATGATGAGCTCCTTCACCAACATGATGACAACAGGTAAAATATACAAATAGACAAAGAATACTACCGAGAAAGAAGAAAAATCGAAGAACATAAAGAAAAAGCAATGGTTTTTCTCAAAATTATCTCAAGAAACAAAAGAGAAATTTAGGAGAACAATGGTATCAAACTATGAAACAATGGAAATGAATATTCCATGCCCACATTGTGACGCCCAATCCCGTGTCCGCTATCCCAACTGAAATCCACGTGTCTCACATCGTGAGGCACGTTTCCATGTGTGTAAACCAAATTGATCGCCCCAGATATCCATTCAACACAATTATATATTTTATACAAAATGATTTATTTACACTGTGTTTAATTACAATTTATACAAAAATGGGTTTCTGCCCGTAATTTTACAAAGAATGGTAATTAAGGTATAAGGCCATTCGTCGTTTCGTCAGAAGTGCCCCGAAGCTCGCATCCCTAAGCCGCGTCTTCGGTACCTAAAAATAGTCCCACGACGGGTGAGCAAAGCCCAAGATACTTCTACTTGATTACTCCCACCTAAGTGCAATGCAATGTGGCACACAACATATTACATAAGCACATATCACCTCATGCATATATTAACATAATTTAATCCATACATCATGTTATTCAGCCATAATAATAACATAAACTTAGTCACGGGTTAAGGCACTATCCGCGGTTCGTCTTGAACCGCCCACAACATCACACAAACATGTTATTTTTCCTACGGTAATAACATGACACCACGTAACTGTTAAACACCCAAACAGTCCGTGGACTGTCCAAAACACTCTAGTGATTTCAACTGTCCAAAGCTTAATCAAACACGGCTATCCAGGCTCAACAAATCCTCATCCATTACATAACCCTTACAAAGAGTAAAGCAAGTAGAGAAAACCTCACCTTTTCTGAGCTCATCGAAACTCCCGAAACTCCGGTAACCACACGTAGTCCCGCTATGGGAGCAACTCGCTCCTTGTCTGCCGGAAGCCAACGTCCGATCAAGCCGGGGAATCTTAGAGAGAAGGTGGAGCCCCCCAAAAACCCCTTCCTCACTCTCCCTTCTCTACTGGGTCTTCCTCTCTCCTTCCCTCCTTTCCAAACCGCCAAGACTTCCGGGGTCAAGAGGAAAGTCCTCATCGCTATAGCATGTCCATTTCTCATCGACACCTTGGATCACTCCCTTTATCCTTATCCATCTACCCTGAGATATCCCTCTAATGGCATCATGCCATGTGTCACAAGTGAGCCCCACTTGACTCTCGTTTGATCGCATTCTCGCGACTGACACGTGGCGCCTACCCGCAAAAACGCAAGGCCAAGTGTCATGCATCCTCCGTGCTCGAAACGGAAATCTCACCGCCTCTGAATTCGACGCAACGATGGCGTCAGATTCGCGAGACTATTCCAACTGAATTCGCTTCGTCATCCGAGATCTAGAAATTCCGATTTTCAACCGAAATTACCATTTTATCCTTCCTTAGAAACATGGATTTTCTCCGGGTCTCACACACATATTTTGATATTTATGCAGCAACACCAAATAAAATATCCCTTTTCAATAAACAGTTCCAAGAATGGAAGTCAACATCACTTCGAAAGAAGATAAGATCAACCCATCCCCTTTTGGAAGAAATAAAATAAAGGCTCAAGGTGTAGAAATAATAGCCCACCTTTTAAACAAATTGATTCAAAAGAAGATGAAAATGTAATGACAAACTCGAAGATATAAAAGGCATTCAGCAACAAAATAATTTTACAAATCAAATTTAGAACACTTTCTACCAATTAAATAGAATTGAAAGTAACTTACAAAAAATATAAACCCTGGTAAGAGTTAAAGAAGAAAACAAGAAAAAGTCTTATATTCAAACTAATAAAACCTTAAATTAGGAGGTAATAAAAGCAATGATGAATTGATAAGACTTTTAACACAAAAATTAGCAGAATAGTAGTCAAAGATCCCTCTTGTTCAAAACCTGCAAACTTCAAGTGATCAGAAACAAATTTATCGCTTCCGTAAAAAACTTATCAAGATACATCGAACAAGAAAGAAGAACAAATAAACAAGTTAAAAACTGGGCATTAAAGATCAAAACTTTTATCAAAGGCCTACTCCTCCGTATTACAATTTGAGGAAAACAACCAAACAAAGAGTTATAATAGCAATGATATCATTTGAATATATGTTCTTCTAACATGAAATCTTCATTTGCAGTCATTAAATGCAAATGGCAAATAGCCATCGCTATTTGCAAACAGATGATGATTGGAATGTCGTCCAATTAGTCACAAAGAAAAGTTTCAATGGCACATTAAAAACTTTGTAAAACTACTAAGTGGAAAGAAAGATTTACAGCTTAAAGTACAAATGAGGAAGGAGAACAAATCAATCATAAGATTAATATGCTATAACCAAACATCATAGGTGATCCAAGCATTTCTATGGAGAAAGAACTCAAATTCTCATTAAAACTTAAGATGTAGAACACTACACCTTAATGGTATTATGATGTGTCAAAACTGATGGTAAGAGTCAGCCAAACTCTCTTTTTACTCGGAAGGAAAGATTCTTTATGGTCTTCTCAAGGCTTTCAAACGACAAAGAGTCTGAAGAAGCCCTTAGAGAAAAACATGGAGGAATTCAATCCACTTGACTCCCTTACTTATGGGAGATCTCATAAGTACAAATAAAGAGAAGGTCTTAAGTCAGGTTCTCAACTTAAACTCCAATATCAAATTAAAAGCACCTAAAAGCTTCAAAAAGATTTAGGTTCTTTTTGTGCTCAATATGGCATTGACAATTTCACCTAGTCACCCCAAAAAATCAAAACCTTAAAACAAAATTCCAATAATTTTTCATATATAGATTTAGAAGTAACAATGTTATAAATTAAAAGTACGTTTAATTGTTAGTGTTGTTAATTTTAGTTTGTAAATATTTACGCTTACTTTATTCACTTTCAAATATTACTTTTAAAATTGAATACTAAAATGATTAATAATATTTTTTTGTTAAATAGTTATATTTTTTTGTCATTTTTACTTTAAAAAAGTTTAACTTCAGGTTTTATTTCTATTTTTTTAAATTTTAGGTTTATAAAAATTAAAATATAAAAGCATAAAAAATAAGATTAAAATATGAAAATTATTAATATTATAAATAAATTTTATTATGAATAAGAAAAAATATTGTTTTATATTTATTAAATTACTTATTAATATAGGTAAATGTATTGATATATATCAAAAGTCACGACCATTCCAGTTATTACACAAAAAAATCCAAAAAAAAATTTGAACACTAATTGAAAGAAAATCGGGCAGTCTGCCGTGCGAAAAATAGTAAGAGGGTATTTCTGGGAAGGGGAGATACAAATTGGGAGGTTGACTCGATGGGAGATTTAACATTTTTGCTTTCACAAAATATGTATCAATGGCTTAATTTTGATATCATCAAATAAGGGTTCATCTAATCCATAATTTCTCATCATTTTAAGAGTATTGACATATATAATTTCATTTTGAAAAGAAAATTATTAAAAGAGTTGAAAATAAAAATAATATCAAAATTAGTTACAACAATAATTAACGTAGCTATTTAATATAATATTGAATTTTTTTTTTTGAATTTTTAATGTTGTAGTTATTTATTACAGTATTAAAAATATTTTGAAATTTCAAAATTAATGTCATAATCAATGACTATGATTACTGATTGACTTAAATTTTTTTAAAAATAGATGATAATTTTTTTTTATTTTTTTTTAAGAATAGATGATAAATTTTGTATATTAAGTTTAATGTTATTACTTCAACTATCGATAAATTTTTTTTTAAATAACCTAAATATCCGCCGAAATTCAATTAAAGTGGGAAACAGACATACAAATGTGATGTTGCCATCATAGGGGTTACGCGCCATTATCCCCTCTCACTTCTTGTGAATAAAACAATGAGAGATAATAACTGTCAAGGATAGGTATTAACCAATACCAGAATGACACGTGAATAAATGGGGCTTCAATCAAAAGACGCGCATTGCACCTTACAGAGTTAATAATTTTGTCGCCAAATACAATCATGCTTCCATTAGTTACATTCATGCTGCTGTCACGTGATCTCTCACACATGGCCGATTCATCTACATCTTGCATTATTCCTTTTCTTCCTCCAATGCCTCCTGCCATCTGTAATTACTTTTTTAGCTAACATTTTTGTTTTAATTCTAACCGGCTGATTGTTTTGTTTTGTTTCGTCTCTAAAGATGTTTCATATGATTCGATTCAACTCATCAGTTTTTGTTGGGATTAGACCAGAATTCAAAATATGATTAATGAAGTTATGTCAGAATTGGAATTCTTAATTAAAAAAAAACGACATTCATAAACTCCAAGGAAGTAAACTATTAGAAACTTTAATTTCTGCTAATATTTTTTAAATATGTTTTAGAAATAATTTTTAAGTGATAAAGTGTCTTATTTTGTATATATATTTATAGAATTAAATTTTTTAAAATTTCAAAATATATATTTGAAATAATTTAAAAGTTTTTTATTTGGGAAAATAAGAAAATTTTAAGTTATCAAATATTTTTGTTTTCTTATTTGGAAAAACAAAAGTTATCTTAGAAATTGTTTCAATTCTACCCATACATTCATCTCAAATTTAAGTTCAATTTTTTACACAAATTGTTGGACTTATGTTTAAAAGCACTATGATCTGATGAAGAGCCAAATTAATCATGGACCATTAGATCCCAGACTAGTTAATTGCGACATAGTCTATTAATAATTATTTAAAAGATAAGAAACCCAATAATAAAACAAGAGTTTGGTTACTAATATAAGAAAAAAACCTTATTCCTAAAAAAGAAATCTATCGATCTAACATGGCAGATAGAACAAGTATAGGCCTATTAGCCTCCTTACTTCCAATGGATTTCTAATAGATAGAGATTGCTACACTCGCCTATTTGTCTCCTTACTCTCTAATGGATTCTAATTATAAAAAAATAGAATACAATATGTGCTTGGTGTCGCCTGATTGGTTGCTTGTTTGACAAGTAACCCTATAAGGTTAGAATTTTGAGTATATAAATAGACCCATTTCCTTAGGACCTTGATATATTCTCCATATGGGTCTTTACACACATACGCTAAGTGTTCTCTCCTTTAGTCTGAAATCAGCGCGCCACACCTAGATTTGTCTAATTAGAATAGCTTGAAAGGTTCTTAAGAGTGTTAGTAAAACCCTAAGCCCGATGACATTAGTGTATCACATATTCCATCCAATCATGATCCAAAGCCAAGTATACACATCCCAACAATTAGTATCGAGCCTGATCGAATCAAATGTGGTAAACCGAATCATTATATTTTTTGCTACATGTATATTTGATCTACTAGATATATGGCACCTAGGTTCTATGTTTCATGTTATTTATATTTTTGTATGAATGAATGTTTTATTTTAGCCTTAATTCATGGTAGAAGTTTGATTGTATTTTTTTTTTATGTAACTTGGAGGCTATTCATAAGATTAGGTATTCCTCTTTGATTTATTTGTTTATTTATTGATTAATTTTATGTAAATTCCTGATTTAGCTTGACAATTACATACAGTATCCAAAGTGGAACAACCTGATGTTATTGTTCATTGTTTTTCGTGTAGACTAAGCCTCTGCTTTCATACCAACACCATAATCATGGGGTGGGACACAAGCTGAGGGCCTATGGAGGAAGAGGTCATACATTCAGACACGTACCACATCAGCAAACAGATAAAGTTCGTTGGAGACCAGACTCACGCGCTTATTCAGGTGCATAAAATGCATAGCTTGGATTGGAATCAAATGGCCAGCTAATCCCTTCTTCTGATCACCTCCTTATAAAATTCTCGTGTCCAAGGTCCGTGGCAAAGAATGGCGATGATTTTAGCTGGTCAGACGCTGCTGGGTGTGTAGTCTCGATTTGACCGACTTGACCAAGATAAAATTCCTTAAGTGTTGTTCTATCCCTCTATAAAATTTCATGATGATTCAAGCTTTGTGCTGATCGACAAATCCATTTTGCTTTTTGATTTTTACGATGCGTGGGGCTTGGGCAGCCGAATTTGGACAAATGTTAGTCGTGTCTCCTCGCTGTGATATACCTTCCCGCATAATATCGTGATGATCAAAGCTGCGGTACTTCCGTGATTGTCCACGATTTTGGTGCTTGGCTTATGAGGGGGACTAGTTAAGAGTTTTGTGTTTTTTGGGCTTAAAAACCCTAGAAATCAATTCTAACTTAATCCACAATTCAAAGAATTTCAAGACCTGATGGAAAGATGGATTATGGACCAGATATCGTTAGCTCGCCCATCGTAGTTTGTTGTTTTTTCTTCTTCTGAAACTGATTAAGGGCCCATTATTTATTTTTGCTTATAATTTTATAGATATAACATACAGATGTATGCTTGCCATGCTACTTGTAAAAGTGTTATATATTTCACTATGTGATATATACATATTATTGGATATTTGTTTTGTCTAGATAATATTATTATGAAGTATTAGTCGAATTAATGTAAAATATTGAATGAGTGAAGGTTAAAATTAATTTAATTAATTTGAAACCTAAGGCTCCATTATATCCACACAAACTGACATGATCGAATTTTATGGGATTGGAACTAAAATAATTTCAAAATTTTAATAAGATTGTACAACCCAATGTCGATAATACTAAGAAAGATAATTTTGAAATTAAATTAATGGTTATCACATTCAATTTTAGCAACATTAATGTTCAGACATTATTATTATGGAAAACCTAATACCAATGTAAAAATATTGAATGGCATGTTAAAATTAATTTTATTAATTTGAAACATGTGGACTCCATTATGATCCAATAATAAAATAATTATGTAATGCCTCAATTGTATAAACATGACGGATTTTTATGAGATTGAACTAAAATAATTTCAAATTTTTAATGAGATTGTACGACCTAACGTCGACTATACTAAGATATTAAAGATAATTTAGAAATTAAATAATGGTTATCACATTCAATTTTAGTAACATTAATGTCTATATAATATTATTATTATTATGGAAAAACCTAATAAATTAATGTAAAATATTGAACTACATGTTAAAATTAACTTGAAACATGTGGGCTCCATTAAGGATCCAATAATAAAAATGATTATGTGATGCCCTCAACGAATAAAACATGAGGAATTTTATGGAATTGATCTAAAATACCAAATTTTAATGAGATCAGATTTGACCCAATGCTCCACAATACTCATATTTAAAGATAATTTAAAATTAAATTAATGGTTATTACATTCAATTTTTAGTAAGACACAAGTCTAGATATTATTGTGACGCCCTAAAAACTCCGTCCGTTGACTACCTGTCAACTCATGAATACAAGTGAGGTCGGGTTACCCGACGCCACTTTAAAAACTGGTGCAGTCTCCTTTGTACTGTGGAGCTCTACCAAATACAAAACCTGTATAAACCTGTCCCAATCAAATATATGCAATATATATATCCACACTTCGCCACTGGGCCCATCAACGTGCTCCAATACATATATCCAAACTATATCCAATAGTTTCAAGAGTTCAAATGTTTTATTTATACAACATATATTAAAATACTCAAATTCTAATACATGTAAATATCATCAAAGCCACACCTTTCTTCTTATCCAACCTCAAGGACGAACTGCCTTTCACGACGCTCCCCCGTACCAAAAAGGGGATCCTACCGAAGGTGAGCTAGTCGCAGGAGAATCGCCCTAAGTGGGCTACTCACCACCTAAGTGCAAAGGTAATGTTCCAATTTAAACGCCCATGCAAGCAAAATGCATGATCCTACTTGAATGTCTTCATGACTCAACTCGTATCCCGAAGTCTCACCGACTCTCTCACACTTGCCTAAGCTCATGAGAATATTACATGTTATTAGTGGGCAACCTTCCGATGAATATATATCACTGGCCGTCCACGATTGATATATATTATTCGTTTCAGGACTAACTACGAATAAATATCAATCAAGCCGCTCCGACTCTGATATATTATTTGTTTGTGGACTACCCGATGAATAAATATCAATTGCCGCTCCGACGTGTTGATATATTATTAGCTGACTACCCAATCGAAGGACAACATTTAGACTACCCTCCTAACCTTTTCTCTGGGGACTTAATTCATGCACTCACTCCTATAATCCTAGGGTGTCCCAGTGCATATGGAATGCATGTATGCCAGTTCCATTACAGTATAATCACATGCAAATATATAACATGAATATATTTACAGAAATTAAATCTACACAACATGTTATGATTTTTTATCATTTAACACACACCAAAAATTAGCTCACTTTAAGCACAAATTAAACACAAGCAATTCGGGATTCGAATTACTTAACCAACACATAATTTCAATGTATTTACATTCTTAGAACACTATTTCGGGAAGAACTCGGTTACTATTCTCTAAAATCACAAATCTTCTGCTCCACTTAGTGAACCTTGCCACACCATTCGGCCTCAATCCAATCACACATCAACACACAAATACATGATTTCACACCAATCACAAAGTGAGTGTCACGGGCCGTCTCCATATTTCTCTGGGGTAACGGACAATTCGGCCCCATGTTTTTGAGATTCCATCTAACGGCCCATTCCCTACTTTATCATCTCAAGCATGCATTTTAATGCCAATTTCACACAAACAGCTCCACTTCAGCGTTCTCGCAACACCGCCATCCCAAAATCCCAATGAAAATTCCCACCCTGTCCCATGTTTTGGGGGATCCGATCAAACGCCCTCACGCCTCAAACCAACCGAAACATCAAAAAACCCTTAAAAAATGGGAATAAAACACAAGTAAGGAGAAAATCATACCTCTGGAGTTGTCAAACTCGAGAAACTCGGGGTCCACGCGCAGCCGCCCGCGTAGAACGCTTCCCTCTTGCTCCGCTCTAAACCAACTGGCCCGATCAAGGTGGTATTTCTGGGGAGAGAAGTCGAGACTTCTCTCTCTCTAGAATCACCACGAACCCTCCACGCCCACGCATTCCACCGATTGAAAGTCAATGCTGCTTGTTTAAAATGGGAGAGAGATGAAGCACTATTCTCTAATTTGGCATCTACTATTAACATTCCAAAATTGACACGGTAAACTTTTTCTCATTTGGATATTCAGACTACCTCTATCCATTATGGAGACCCCGAAAATCCGTATTTCTGCGAAGGATAAATGGTACTTTTAAAAATCCCAATTTTTCTGCATCTCATGACGAAATCCGACCCCGTTGAAACTGCCTCAATCTCTAGCTACCACGCCGACTCTCGTCGACCCGAGACAACACTAATGCTTTCTTCGAGGCACCAAGAGGGATGTGGACACTTGGCACGTTTGAGTGGCCCAAGAGGCGCCACGTGTCAAGCTGAGATGCAGTCAAACATGGAGCCTGCGGCTCATGACACACATATCATGCCATTGATAGAAACTGCAGAAGGATACATATGGTAATCCTATATCCAATGAGAAATGGACATGTGGGCATAGGACTTCTGGCTCGACTAACCTTAACCCAAATCAGTTGGGGAGGGGGAAAGAGAGAGGAGACCAACCGATAGTGAGAGGCAGACAGGTTTTGGTGAGCAGAAGCTCCCGCTTCTCCTCAAGATCTACGACATCTGACCGCTGCTCGGTCTGCATGAGCACCCACACGCGAGGGCTACGTGTGAGTACCAGATTGGGGAAGTTTCGACAACTCCGAGGCGTAGGTTTTTCTCCTACTTGCTTTACTTTGGTGCCAAGGGTTGTAATGGATGGGGATTGCCGAGTCTGATGGTCGCGTTTCGATTCCAAAGCTTTGACCGAAAGTTAGAAAATCCCTAGAGGTGCTTTGGTTAAATTCCACCTGACTGCTGGGTGTTTTGCTGATTTCACAGTGGTGTTATGTTATTGCCATGAGAAAATAACATGTTGTGAATGTAATGCTCCAAGATCGAACCGCTGATTGTGCCTTAGCCCATGTGGAGCTAAGTTTTATGTTATTATTATAAACTGAATAATATGATGTATGGATTTAATTTTTATAATATATGCATGAGTGATATATTAGCATGTGTTGATGCTCAGGTGCCATTGCATTGCACTTAGGTGGGAGTAACTCAAGTAGGAAATTCCACCACTGGCTTTGCTCACCCCGTCAGGACGGCTTTTTTAGGTAATCGAAGACGCTGGGATGGAACGCCCGCCTGAGGCAAGAAACGGCCAAGATGGCCTTATCTTGTATTTTTGTAAAATTTCCGCAAAGGACCTGGGCTTGTATAAATTGTAATTAAATACAATCGTAATAAATCATTTTTGTATAAAATGTACATTTTTATGAGTAGGGATGTGTAGGCCCAAGCGCTATTTTTACACATGTACGTGCCTCTCATGACATGAGACATGTAGATTTCCGCGGTTGATCTCGTGGGCCGTCAACTGACACCCCGATCAAGGCCACACCATTTTCATCATTTCACTCATACCACTCCTATGGCACATGAGTACATGCTATATGTGCCTTTCGTCGCATCGGGGAATCGACACTAAGACCAAACGCGATGCTCGAAAAACGTGCAAGGTCGACCCGACCGCCCCAAGAAATCATAAATTTTACGTGCTAACTAGATTTCCTCGCGAGACAATCCAACTGCAATCCGCTTTCATCATCTGAGATCTAGTGGAATTAATTATGATTTTTAACCGTAATTATAATTTTGTAATCAAAATTACCGATTTTGCCTTCATTCCGCACTTTGAATTTCTCGGTCTTACATTCTCACCTCTTAAAAGAATTTCGTCCCGAATTCAAGACAATCATATCACTCACAACACGTAACCCTACACAACCTCGCTTGGTGTAACCGCTAACCTCTCCAAGGTCACACCACGACAATCCACCGGACTGGTCAACTCAATCCATGCCATGCATGACATCCATTTACCGAAATTCTCGCACCAACAACACCCAATGCAATTTCCAAAGGGTATCCAAACCTCGAGTCATCCCCGACTCCTATCACTCAACTCTCAATCTACGTGATAACCTTGTCCCTGTGTTTTCATCTCCAGCCACATAACTTCTCGGCTTACACTTTGAATCTCTTACATTTCCTGATTCAACTATGAGTCTTTATTAGACGTAGTCCTAAAGACAACTCAACCCGCGCCACTCAAGAGAGAGTGGTGAATGACCATACTGCGTGCACCAAGAGTCTTTACATTTCTCGATTCAACTATGAGTCTTTATATATGAGTTATCTATATATATAAATATATATATCTATATATAGATATTTATATATACATATCTATATATATATATATATATATATATAGATATATAAATCTATATATCTATATATATAGATGTATATACATATCTATATATCTATATATCTATATATATAGATGTATATACATATCTAGATATATAAAATCTATATATCTATATATATAGATGTATATACATATCTATATATCTATATATCTATATATATAGATGTATATACATATCTATATATATAGATATCTATCTATAGATATCATATATATATATAAATATATATAAATTCATGATAAATATCTATATAGATATATCTATATACATCTATATATATAGATTTATATATATAGATATCTATATATTTATATATATATATATATATATATATATATATATATATATATATATATATATATATATATATATATATAAGACCCGAGAAATTCAATTTCGAATAAGGGCAAAAACGTAATCTTGATTACAAAATTGTACTACGGCAAATCAGATCAATTTTCAGATGGATGATGAAACGGATTTCACCGTTGGAATCGCTCCTCACCAATTCAGCTAACACGTAGAAATTCTCATAATTTTCCGGCATACTGAAATGCAATGCCAGACGCCGTCGCGGTCGTGAACCGATTTTCGATAATTTAAAAGCACAAATAGCACGTACCATGTCCCATAAGTGGTAGGAGTAGAGAAATGATGAAATGGACTGGCCTAAATAGTGCCGAACATCACCCGTAAAAGAGGGACATAATAGGCATTATAGAAATTTGACTTAAGTCACAAATGACAAAATAGCTAATAGACCTCTTCTTCCACTTAAACAAGGCAAAACGTGGGGAGGATGCAGTCACAAAATCAAAAAATGAGGTTTTATGAGAAGGTCCTCCTTCTCTCTAAGATCCCGGCGATCTAATCGTCAAGCGACTTCAAGAGAAGGAAACGTCACGCGCAGCAAAGCACGCGTGACCCCGGTTTGCGAAGTTTTTGACAACTCCAAGAGGTATTTTCCTACTATGCTTTTATTCCTCATTTATATTTTTCAACAAAGTTTCTGCTGGTTTGAGGTCGCTGAAGTTAAAGTGATCTGCCCCAAAAACATTTAATCGAATTATGGGAATTTTCTTGGAGATTTCTGGTCGCGTGGATCGCCTTAAAATTAGGGCTGTTTCGTGTTTTATTTCACCAAATTGCTTAAATCATGCTGATGTGAATAATAAATGCCGTGGAATGGTTATTGATCGGTCCCAAACATGGGACCGAATTATGAAAATACTGACATTTTGGATCATTCCGTGAATGCCCAGAAACCGGCGGGCTGTTAGTGTGGAACTTGGCATTAAATGCATGCTTGAGATGACAGCACGGGAAGGGGCCGCTTGATCGCCCTAAAACATGGACCGGGAAATTGTAGGAATTAGGAGACTTTTGGGCCGTCCGTGACACCAAAACTGCCATGTTAGGCTGGAATAAATTATGCTCTGGGTGTTTATAAGATAGGGAATGGGTGAAGAAACGTTCCAAAGGTAACGAGAGTTATATGGTTGCCCGTGTGGGACGTACCCCATCGTTGGTTTCGGGGACTGCTAAATCGGGCCCCGAGTGCAGGATTCGACAAAAATCAGCCCATGTGTCAGGTGCTTGATTTGTTGAAATGAATGTGACTCTGAGTTTCTTGTGTGGTGTAGAAACCCAATAGGTTAATGCTTAATGAGGATTAAGATGAGGTCACACTATATGGAATATAATTGTGTGTATAGGATATTGGGAATAAAAATTGTGATTTGCTCAATTATATGGAATATAATCGTGAGCAGGCCATGGAGATAAATTATGAATCGCTCAATTGAGCTAAATTGGTGATGCTTGATGTGTTGGAATTACATGCGTGTAACAGTTGATTGAAAATATGCATATTGGACATATTGTGTAAATGATTTTGAAATACATAACGTATTTTCATATGCACCGGGTAGCCTAGAATTAGTGAGTGCATGACATAAAGTATTTTTGTAAAACGGATATGTTTGCGAAAGGAATTTCCAAAGGATGATATTCCGGGAGAATTGCTGAGATGGGCCAACAGATCATTTCGATGAGGACCATGATCAAGTTTCGGAAAGCTCACCAACCACTCCACTGAGGGTAGTCCCATATTTGTACCGAATATTTTCTAAGAGTATATTTTCAAGAATGTTTTGTTTTGAAAAATGATTATTATTTTCATACATGGCTTAGGCAAGTGTGAGTGAGTCGGTGAGGACTCGTGACATGGTAACTGGCAGACATTCAAGTAGATTCAAGGTATTTACTGAAAGTGTGTGTTTACTTTGGAGCATTGCACCGCACTCTAGTAGAGTAGCCCACTTGTGGCGATTCTCCTAATGAGCTTTTTAGCTCGCCCCGTCGTGGACCCCTTATTTTTTCAGTACAGAAGCGCCGAGGAGACATCTCACTTGAGGTTGATTTTGAAGAAGCCGGTTTGTGGCTTGATGGTTTTTGGACATAACATGTATTAGGAATTGTAGATTTTGTAATATATGTTTGTATAAAAAACAAAGTAATATCAACTGTTCACCATCGAGATAATTGAAGAATAGTTATGATAATTGATTTTGTGAGTATTACTTATGAGCCCAAGAGGCATTTTTACTCATGTTGGGATTATATTGCATTTATTGGACCCGCTTGGGACGTGCATATGCAAAAATCGTATTTGCAGAGCTCCCCGTACAAAGGGAGACTCGCCCGATTTTTCTTCAAGGGCGAGGGTAACCCGACATCCACCAGTATTCATACTGGACGGTAGTCACGGACCCCGGGTTTTTAGGGTAATATATATATAAATATCTATATATATAGATTTATACATATCTATATATATAGATGTATATAGATATATTCTATATAAATATTTATATATAGATTATATATATATATATATATATATATATATAGCATATATATATATATATATATATATATAGAGAGATATATATATATATATATATATATATATATATATAAATTATATAATATTTATATAGATATATTTATATATATTTATATATAGTAGATATTCTATATATAGATATATATATATATATAGTTTATAGAGCATATTTATATATATATATATATATATTATCTATATATATATATATAGATATATAAATATGTATATATCTATATATAAATCTATCTTATATATATATATATATATATATATATATATATACATATTATCTATATATATATAGATATATAGATATATCTATATAGATGTATATACATATCTATATATATAGATGTATATAGATATATCTATATAGATATATACATATCTATATATATAGATATATACATATATATATATATAGAGTATATATATATATATATATATATATATATATATATATATATATATATATATATATATATATATACATCTATATATAGATTTATATATATACATATTTATATATATAGATAACTATATATATATATATATATATATATATATATATATATATATATATAGTTATCTATATATATAATATGTATATATCTATATATAGATATCTATATATATAATATGTATATTATTATTTATATATATATATATAGATATATAAAATTCATATATCTATATATATAGATGTATATACATATCTATATATATAGATGTATATAGATATATCTATAGCAGATAGCTTATATATAGATAGGTCTATATATATAGTATATATATATATATATATATATATATAA
This sequence comes from Tetrastigma voinierianum, assembly GCA_016808115.1. Taxonomy (NCBI): domain Eukaryota; kingdom Viridiplantae; phylum Streptophyta; class Magnoliopsida; order Vitales; family Vitaceae; genus Tetrastigma; species Tetrastigma voinierianum. Next base: position 77,569 of record JAEQBH010009325.1, on the reverse strand, counting down.
AGTAGTTATCTATATATAAATATATGTCTATATATAGATATATATGCATATAAATCTATATATAAATATCTATGTTGTATTATATCTATATACATCTATATAGATTTATATATATATATATATCTATATAGATTATATATTATATATATAGATAAATCTATATATATATATATATATATATATATATATATATATATATATATATAGTTATCTATATATATAAATATGTATATATCTATATATAAATATCTATGAGTAAATCTTTAAAAATATTTTGACCCCAATCTTTTTCATTTAAGACCTTCAAAATTTTGCACTTTGAGTAAGCAATATCATTACCCTCAGGGTTCATGATATGAGAAATTTGTACCGACCAGATCTAACAGAGGATAAATTGAGAACTTACGTGGTTTTGAGTATTTATTGGAACTGAAATACTTTTCATTTTGAAAATCTTTTTTGATTCAATTCACTAAATCGATATATGATCAGGCTCTAAAATTTGTAGTAACATTTTTTGCTCTTTGTTTGCAAGAAAATTTTGAGTTTGGAATGAAGGGTCGAGGGATTTCAAGACTTCTCAAACATTGAGTTTCCTTATGAAATTTGAGGTTTGAGGCCTTTTCATTGCCATTGCATAAGAGGCCTTTGAAGTGGGTTTTATTGGATCTAGCTTTTGCCTGCTCATTTTCCCTGTAAAAATTCTCGTGAAAGGAAATCAGGTAAAACATTTGAAGATCCTTTGATAAATTCGATTTCAAAATCGAAAACAGATAAAATAGCTTGCCATCTGGCAAAAATCTGTTTTGAAACTAGATTTTGAACATCTTTGTAAATCTTCTTTGCGCTTTTGCAATCAACTCTTAAAAGAAATTTCTTGTTAAAAACATCACTTTGAAATTTTTGAATGCATAAAACAATGGCTAAAATTTCTTTAACCGTTGAATAATTCAAATAAAATCACTCCAAACACCGTGAGTGAAATCTGCAATAATTGAAATTTTATTTTGAAAATCTTATTTTAAGATTCCACCATATCCTATGTTTGAGGCATCCGTCTCATGATAGGAAAGGCGCTTCGTAGTGTAGAAGGATACCGCAAGGAAGTTCTCAACCCGAATTTTTGACTTGTTTGACCACCGGGTATGTTCCTCGCATCACAAAAAGGTAAAGGACTTTTCTTTAACTCTTGAAATAAAGGCTTAATTAAAATCCTGCCTGGGTAGAACTCGCCTACATAATTAAGGCTACCTAAAAACCTTTGTAATCGTGTTTTATCTTTGATCATCAGAAATTTGTTTGCAGAAAATCTATGTTCTCAGATGGGCTTTATTTGACCTTTGATGAATATCAAAACCTAAAACTAATATTTATTTGAAATAATTTTATTTTTGTCAGCATTGCCTCAAACCATTATCTCACAATTTTGTAAAATCTTTAACAAGTTGAAAATAAAATATGGGAATTTGAAAATATGAGAACATCATCAATGTATACAATAGAAAATCTAGTGTATTCATAAATATTTCATTCATCATATTTGAAATTCTCCAAGGAGCATTTGAGGCCAAACGCATTACATTCCATTTCCATCATATCTGTTTGGGTTTGTAAATTTTCACAAGTTTTCGTGGCTACTGAACTTGTTTCTGTTCCACTTAAGAAATTTACTTGACTTTTTTGAACAAGAGGGATCTTTATTTCCTATACCAAGCATTCTTGAGTTAAAGTTCATTAATTGCCATTTGCTACTCCTAATTTAAGGGTTTTTTATTGGTTTGGAATATAAGACTTTCTTTGTTTTTCTGTTTTTCTTCCTTTCAGGTTTGTAATTTTTTGTGAAGCATTTATTTCTATTCTATTTAATTGAGTAGAAAGTGTTCCTAAGATTTGATTTGTAAAATTATTTTGTCGTTAATACCTTTATATCTTTTAATTTGTCATCCTGTTTTCATCTTCTTTGTACTTCAACTGCTTGGAAAGGTGAGGCTATTATTTCAACACCTTGAGCTTTTATTTTTATTTCTTCCAAAGGAGGATGAGTTGATACTATCTTCTTTTCAGAAGTAGTATTAGACTTCCATTCCTTTTGGAACATGTTTATTTGTGAAAAAGGATATTTTATTTGATTATTTGCAGCATAAATATCAAAATATGTGAACATTGGAATATTCATTTCCATTGTTTCCATAGTTTGGATAAATTACTGTTCTCTCAAATTTTTTGTTTCTTTGAGATAATTTTGAGAAAACCATTGTTTTCTTATAATTTCTGATTTACTTTTCTTAAATATTCTTGTCTATTTTAAATACCTCTTCACAATATCATAATAGCCGAGAAGGCTCATCATTTGCGACATCATTTGGAGAAAATGTTGGAGACCTATCTGGAGAATTTGAATGTTTGAATCAGTCTATATTTAAACTGGAAGTCTGGTGGATGAATAATCTACTTCCTTCAGATTTAAGTTTCATCTAACATTCGATCTTCTATGAGTTCTAACTTCTAAATAAGAATTAGAAGACCTTGCGTATCATGATCTTGTTGTATTTTTCTTTTCTTGCCTAAAATTATTTGAACATTTTTGTCCATCTTTCTATTACAGGATAATAGTTTTGGTTGTTCAATTGGTTTTGGAGCTAAGAGTTGCTTGAAATTCCATCAGAGATTGCAGCAATATCTCACTGAATAGGCTTTGAAATTATGACTGCTGAAGTTTTTTTTCATTTGCTGCCAACATCGTTATCTTATATAGATGCCAATTTGGTTGACTATCGGTTACTTTATAAAAAGGCTCTATACTATAAGTATGTCTCCCGGATCTCGGGGATCCATATCATAGTTTGAGTTTGAATGTTTAGAGTCAAGGCTTTTATGAATGCTCTTATCATTCATACAATCCAACTCTGCTGATAATAGGTGAAATACACCGGTCCAAACGATGTGATGAGCCTATTAACTCCTAAAAGGCATCCCTGAATTTGTTATGTCTAGCATCACGTGCATATATACATATAGGTTTGTCTAACCCTAACTGGCATGGCTCACAAGCATCAGATAGCTCCATGTGAAGAATTTAACTTCTTTGAATTTGTTCTAGATCCTTAAGATCTAAAAGTTCAATAGTTTCGTCTCGTGAACTCATTGAATGTATTTTCAGATTTTGATCCTATAATCTTAAATTCAAAAGTTCCTATTTTTGTACGCTTTTTTATGTTCTTGTTTAGGCATTTCCCACTCCTCGATGTACTGTTCCCACCTCTATAGAAATGCATGCTGCTTTGTTCTTCAAATTAAGGTGTTTTCTTGTATTTGTCTAAGTTGTTCATCTATTCTGGATGAACTTGTGACACCCCAAAACCCGAGGGTCCGTTGACTACCCGGTCAACTCGCTTAATACTGTGAATGTCGCAGATCCAAGATTTCAAAACTGGGCAGAGTCTCCTTTTGTACAGCTCTCACCAAATACAAACTTGTATAAACCCGCATATACCATGTCTCCAAACAATCCAATATATGCAATATATACCAAATATGGGCCAGCCTGAATGATAACAAGACTTTTGAAGATATGCTCGACTATGAATCCAACTATATACCCACAAGCCATAAGAGTTAATACAGCTTTACTCTCATACAACATATATTAAATGAAAAGCATTCTAATACATGTGCATACATCAAAAGCCACATCCCGGCTTTCTTCTGGGGCTCAAAATTCTCTAGGACGAGCCGTCTCCGCATGCCCTCGTACTGCAAATAAAGGGGATCCCACGACCTGGTGAGCTAAAGCTCAAGAGGAGAATCACCCCAAATGGCTACTGCTACCACTCTGGCGCGGCAATGTTCATTCTTAAAACATTCAAGCAAATGCATGATCCTACTTTGAATGTCTACATGACCAACTCGCATCCCGAGTCCTCACTGACTTCTCTCACACCGCCTAAGCCTCTATGAGAATACGTAGTTTTATTATGGACAACCCTCCGATGTATGTATATATATCAATCAATAAGCCCGACGATTGATATATATTATTTGTTTGTGGACTACCCATGAATAAATATCAATCACGTCCGACGCTGGATAAACGGTTGGCCCACTACCCTCCGATCATTTAATACTTTAGACTACCCTCCGAATCCATTTTTCCTCTAGACTCATGTCATGCACTAACCCTAAAGTCCCAGGATGTTCCAAGCAGATGAATGCATGTGTGCCAATCCACAACAGTTTAATTCATGCAAATATATAAACATGCATATATTTACAAAACAACCAATTCACACAATCATATCATACCAATTAATTCACACATCAAGATTAGCTCACTTCACTAATGATCATATACGAGTAATTTAATTTAAATCACTCGACTAACATGTATTTTCACAAAAAATATATATTTTTAGAACATATTCGGGAATAGTGAAACCCTCGCTACTATTCCCCGGAAAATCACAAACACCGGTTCACTTAGTGAACCTCAACCACGGTCATTCCTACCAAAGCATACCGGCAAACGTTTAACACACAAATTAAACAAAGCACCCAAATACCATGAGACAGCCACGGCTGCACCTCTCGCTCAAAGAAAACTCGAGATCACCCGTCCCATACTGACCACCACGCCCATTCCCTCGACCTCAATCCATTCAACACATGATTAACACCAAGAACACACAAATTCATACCATTATCCGCTTATGTAATGGGTCACGATCACAGTCATCTATTTCTAAATTTCCTATATCTGATCCCAATAAAATGACCCATCAAACACCCCTAATGGCTCTATCAACCTCAAACATTTGAAAAGTAATAAAATTAGAATAAACCCAAGTAGGGAGAAAATCCCACCATGAATTTGAAGAAACTCTCGATCCCTGAGTCCACGCAGAGCTCCCGCCTTCCACGTAGACATTTCTCCTCTTCATTCCGAAGCCCGCCTAAACGGTCGCATCTCTGTACCCAGAGAGAAGCTCTCTCACTCTAAACTCTCAATCCGCTTAGCTACCGCATCCACCGAAAATGCCCCTCAATGCTTTGGCTCCACTTTTGATTTGGAGAAGAAGACCATGTTCTTGGTTTTGTCTGAGGTAGTGACTTAAAACCAATTTCCAAAATGACCCTGGTGTCCTCTTTTACCATTTGATATCTCAGACTATCTCTACTGGCCCATTTCACCATTCTAATTATACTACCAGGTACATGAGTACATGTTATCCTCGTGCCTTTCGTCGCATCGAATCGCCATTTCCAAGACCGAACAGCCGATGCCTCTCGAAAAACATGCCGACTGGGATCGGCTCTCCGAAAATTATGAAATTTTACGCGGCCAACTAGATTTCGAGACCATTCCAACGGTATGATCCTGCTTCGCCATCCGAGATCTAGAGAATTACCACGGATTTTAACCGTACTACACTTTGTAATTAAAATTACGATTTTGCCCCTTATTCCAAATCGAATTCTGTCTTACATTCTCCCTTCTAAAAGGAATTTCTTTGTCCAAACTAAGACAATTATAAACACTCACATGCATATGCAACGCGTATAATGTACCATGCATGTAAACTAGTTATTTAATTGTTAAACAACTAAACCATGCACCTCATCCCTAAACAAGGCGATAGTGTGGCCCGCATCGTGTCCTCGCGCCTCCCACGCTGACTCTCCCACCCACGTTTCATAGCACTCTTACTTCAGCCTCACATTCTGCGCCGCAGAAAACCCCCGATCACGGCTATCAACAATGTACACCGTCCCTCCCGGCGTCCCATCCGTGTCACCAATTCACCCCCTAACCACCACGAAATGACTGAGTATATTTCGTGGCTAACGAGACGCGAAATACCCGCGGACACCGACATGTCACAAAGAACGCTTAATCGGTATCGCTACAAGGCCTATCCTCTCGAGCATCTCGAAAGCCAATAAACCCTACGATAGCTTCCCGCGCCGTCGAACCCGACCACCCCGTGGATTCACCATGAAAGTGATCACCAACCTCGAACCCTGCGGCCGATCGCCAGACATCTGGCTATTAACTCTTCCGCAGTTCGAAATGCGGAAGACGCCGTGATAAAGCTCACCTTCTAAGGCGTTCTAATCGACGTGACCGCTGATGGAATTCTCTCCAACTCCTGGGCCCAACTTAATCCGTGACTCCACATGGCCTCCCATACAATGCCTCATACTGCCATCCGTATACCGCCCTCGATAACTGCAATGGCACCCACCATGCAATTAACTTTCTACCCTTATGATCCAGAAACATGTTCGTGCAATATGCCCCTCTAACCCCGATTTAGTCCATACACATAACCCTACACAACCCCGGCTTGCCAGATATCGCCGACCTTCCCAAGGTCACAATCACCGACAATCCAATGGACTCACACCTAGTCCATGTCATGAATGACATCCTATACCGAGCCTCACGCCTAACAATACCCAATGCAATTTCCAAAAGGGTATCCACTCTAGTCACCTCGAGCCTCTATCACTCAACCTAAGCTACATGATAACTCATCCGTGTTTTCATCTCTATTACATAATTCTTTCCCGGCCACACTTCGAGCCTCTTACATTTCGATTCAACTATGAGTCTTCTTTTGAACGTAGTCCCAAAGACAACTCAACTCCCCTACCACCATGAGTGGTGAATGACCGTATCGCAGGACCACACCCGACTCGACTGGGGATGTTACCAGGCACACGCACGCACATGCCATACCCGTGACACTTCATCCCTGTCCAATTCATGAGCGTAACTGAGATCGCTTCACTCACACCCGACCTATCAGTCAACTCACCCTACATCCTAGGAAGAACATCTTTACTGGCTTCTCTAAAGGCCCAACCTCTAAGCCCACTTCCACGTCGCGGTTTCCGTATGACAACCCCGCTTAGCTTATCATCGACAACCCGATGGTCGCCAACTCATCCATGTCAAACCGACATCAACGCATAATATGTCTACCACTTCTATATCCACTACGCTTCGTCAACTCCGATCCGGTCCTCGACTTCGACCCACACTCCGGTCCCTTTCTGCCTATCTCGTGTTGTCGGGAGTGCTTCAGATAGCATCCCGAACCGAAACCGGGGGTCCCTCCGACCCGTTACTGTGCAGTGTGGATAATGAACCGTATACTCTCCCCGCCTCACGGCTATCCGTGACTACGTCGTCCTGGGTGCCCTCCCGATCCCCATCTCTAGGGCAATCCCATCTCACATGCCCAATCCTGGCCCTAGTCTTGAAACTAGAATGAAGCAGAAGTATTCTGCCTCTTCCCTGAACTAGGAGAAAGTTGATCCTCCCTCCTGTTACCAACACCCGTATCCCGAGTGTTCCAAGTATCCTCAATTTCTCTCTCTATGGTCAGGGCCGTCCCAACCATGGAGTCCATATCCCGTAGGTGAAGTCCTACGATCCTGTCTCGAATGGACAACTTCAGCCCATTCTCATGTCTCTCGTAATACCGTACCAATCCCCAAGAACTACGTGATCTCGAAGATCGACATTCGGCCCTCTCAACGCATCACGCTTCAACCTTCTCTAGGTCGACTAGCCCTCCTGGTGCCGACACCACGTGTCCCAAAACCTCCCTTCAGTAAGCTAAAACTAGCACTTACTGAACTTAGTGTACAGCTGATGGTCTCTCTACAACTGTAAGACGATCCTCAAATAATACTCATGCTCCCACTCGACTGGGAGTAGATCAGAATGTCATCTACGAAGACCACGACAAACTGATCTAGATAGGGTTGGAACACCCTATGCATGAGATCCATGAATGCCGTTTAGTGATCCGCTGTCCAAAGGGTATCACCGTAAACCTAATGCCCAACGCGTCCCAAACGCCGGCCTTAGGGATATCTATCTCCCTAACCTCGCCGATGGTAACCGGGCACAAGGTTCATCTCGGAAGCACTCAGCACTCAACTGTCAAACAACCATCAGTCCTCGGAGCAAGAGATATACCGATTCTCACCGCGAATCTCGTTTAACCGCTCTAGTCAATGCACGGCGGTCTTGCCCCTCTTCTTCGCAACTAGAACCGAAGCGCCCCATGATGAAGTGTCGGCCTAATAAACTCTCATTCCACAGCCTGTGAATCGACTCCCGGAAGTTCTGAACCCAACTGCGGCCATCCGGTGGAGTCATAGAGATGGGTGAAATACCCGGTGTAACTCAACATCGGCCCATGATCCCTATGTGGAGGTAGTCCGTAGCCTATCCGGGAAAAAAAAAAAAACATTCACATAGCCGCATCACTACCGGTGCATCCAGCCCGACTTCCTCGCCCTCTGTGGTAAGGCTCACCCAACCCGCCAACCGCCCCGAAGACATTTGAACCAGATACCGCCCGGGGCAAAATACCGTGCCGCTCGAAATACAACACGAGTACCGTCCGCTGTAGGCGGTAACTCTCCCGGCGCCACAATCGGAGAACAACCCAAATCACAACCAATCCATCCTGAAGACACATCTAACCCTTCACATGTCCATAATCCTCAGTCCATCAGGGAGTAGAGTCCCAGACTTCTGAACTCGAAACCTCGACATATCATACCTATTCTCGCCCCAATCCTTAGGGGAGAACTCACGTGACAACTGCCCTCTGCAGTCTCTAGAGTGTCCTTGCCCATTTCCATCATACCTGGGCCTCATTCTCTAGCGAACGCAGCCGACGAACCCGGGTCGTGTTAGAGGCAAATCTCCAGCTCCTAACACTCGCTCAAGATGAACCAATGGCCTGGCCACTTACTCCATCTCCTCCCCGTGAATGCCTGGGAGGGACATGTCCCAAACTCAAGGTTGTAATCTTCTCCGTTTACATGCTATACTAGCCCGTGCTATAAGATTCATTAATACCTATAAATTTTCAAAGTCCGATCAAACATCGACAGGTTCACTAAAGGCTGATGGACGTTTACGCCCCCGCCTACTAGCTATCTACATCGGGTCAAATGGCAACAAGAGTCATTCAGAACTTTCTATTTCAATCTAACTAGCAATGTACATGCTAATAGACTTAACAACCATGAACCTAATCTACCATTTCTAAGTGGCGATAAACTCCAACCACCCGCCAAGATTCAAATCCCTAAGGTCATCGGTCCTAACCTTAGCATTCAATTCTTCCTATACGTATCACACCATGCATATAATTTCGTATTCAACTACCACAAGAATCACCATTTCAAATGGTAGTTAAACCCAATACGATCTCTAAGGCATAACCTCACTCGAGACACTAATCATACACATAACTCATACGCGAATCACTCGCTTAAAATATTGTTTTTCAACAAAATTTATTTTCAAAATTTTATTTTTGAAAATTTTATTTTTCAAAATTTTATCAAAATTTATTTGATTTGGTTGATTTTATTTAACGAATAAATATTTTTTTTTTTGAAAATTTTATTTACAATGAATAAGCAAATTATTTAATGACCAGAAAATACCGAATAAAACCGTTTAAATCGTGTCGAGTGCACCGCGCACACTCGCCAGCTCAAGGCTTCGTGTCGCGCGCCAGCGCTACCACGCTTCAGCGCCAAGGCCACAAGCCGCCGCAGCCGGGCTTCCGCTGGTGGCACTCGCGCGCCCGCGCTGTTGCTACCGCGCCCGCTGCCGCTGCCATTGCTGCGCGTTTCTTCGCGCGCCGTTCAGCGCAGGTGCCGCCCGCGCGTCGGCGTCATCACGCACTTCGTACCGCTGCCGCTGCGTTGGGCCGCTTCGCCAGCGCGCTTCACGCCGTTTCGCCGCCGATGCCACGCGCGCTTATCGCCAGCAGACAAAGAAGCCAGTCAAAGGCCGCCAACTCGGGCTAGTTTTTGTCGCATTACAATTTTGTACAAGTAATACGCTTTGTCTCTTACAAACAAGAGATATTCAATTATTGCAATACAGCCCAAGTCAAAATACCCATCTTGCAATACATACTCCCCACCCTATTGCACACAACCCAAGCATCCAGCAGTCATTCCTTCGTAATACAAAACTATATTGCAATACAAAATTTTTTTTTTTTTCTCTCAATAATACAACCGGGCAAGAAATTTCTTCAAAAATTTCGCACCAAAAAAATTCAAGCCATTATAAATGATTTTTTTCATTTATTTCCAAAATTAGAAAATCTCTAAAAATCACTAAAATCATTTTTTTTTTTTTTTTTGTTCATTTTCGGGACACTCAAATAAATTTATAAAAATTTATTTTCTTCATTTTTCTTTAGTTTTACACTTTGTAAAACCCCAAATAGTATTTTCTTCACCTCTAAACCAAATAAATTTGTAAAATTTATTTTCTTTTTCCAGTTTTTCACTGAAAAATTTTCTCCACTCAAATAAATTTATAAAAATTTATTTTCTTCCATTTTCTTCAATCCTCATCCAATAAATTTATAAAAATTTTTTTTTTTTTTTCACTTTCATTTCAAGTTTTACACAATGTACCACTCAAAATATTTTCTAAATATTTTCTAACACATCTATGTGCTAATCACCAAGCACACACAAGAATCTCAACACATGAAGCATGGCATACACACCATTCATCAACATTCACATGTTCACACAATAATTCACCAATTAATTCACAAATCAATACTAAAGCGATACACACGTGCACTAGTGTCCTAGTTTTGTCCCGTGATTTTCCTAGGTAATCTCATACCTAACTCAACATCAAACCACCTAGTGGTGATGTTTTACATTCCATGGCCTAAGTTCCAAATTTTCTATCTATAGGATTTCATGTACCTATACTCACATCAAACCACCTAAATACAGATACCAAACCCGAGCTCCCAGGTACTCAGATACCGAAGCTCGATACCGCGCTGACACCCCAAAACCCGGGGTTCAAGTGACCACCGTCAACCTCGCGGACAGCCAGGAATGCCCGCACCTGTGCCATTGACAAAATCGGGCGCAGTCTCCCTTGTACGGAGCTCTACCCAATACAAAACTTGCATAAACCTGCATATACCTGTCCCAAACAATCCAATATATGCAATATATACTGGGCCATGGCCACTGGCCCATAACAAAGACTCAATACATGCCGACTATGAATCCAACTATATACCCAATAGTTACAAGAGTTAATATGTTTTACTCTCATACAACATATATTAAAATGAAAAGCATTCTAATACATGTATACATCAAAGCCACATCCCGGCTTTCTTCTAGCGCTCAGCCTCTAGGACGAGCCGTCCTCGCATGCCCCCGCACTGCAAATAAAGGGGGATCCCACGATCAAGTGAGCTAAAGCTCGCAGAGAGAATCACCTTAAATGGGCTACCACCACCCATAGCTAAAGTAATGTTCCACTTAAACACACATTCAAGCGTAAATGCATGATCCTACTTGGAATGTCTACATGACCAACTTAGATCCCGAAGTCTCATCGACTTTCTACACTCGCCTAAGCCTCAAAGTGAGAATATTAGCTTTAATAGTGGACAACCCCGATGTATATATATCACCTGGGCCGTCCGACGATTGATATATATGATTTGTTTGTGGACTACCTCCGATGAATAAATATCAACTGGCCAAGCCCGACGGTTGATAAATTATTTGGCTCTGACTACTCCTCCGATCATTTAATATTTTTGGGATCACCGAACCATTTTTCCTCTAGACTCATGTCATGCACTAACTCCTAAAGTCCTAGATGTCTAAAGGCATATGGAATGCATGTGTGCCAATCCCACAACAAAGCCTAATTCACGTAGAACATATAAACATGATATATACAAATAACTACTCACACAATCATATCATGTAAATTAATTAATTCACACATCAAGATTAGCTCACTAGGCTAATGATCATATGCTACGTGCAATTTAATTTAAACCACTCGACCAACATGTATTTTCACAAAGTCATATTTTTAGGAACACTATTCCGGAATGAAACCCCTCGCTTACTATTCCCTAAATCAGCAAAACACCGTTCACTTAGTGAACCTCAATCCACGGCCATTCCCTACCAAAGCATCACGCTAAACGTTTAACACACAAATTAAACAAAGTACACTCCAAACAGCCCATGAGAGCAAAATGCCGCACCTCGCTCAAAGAAAATTAAGATCAATTCGTCCTTATTCGGGACCGATCGCACGGCCCATTCCGACCCAAATCCATTCAACACATGATTAACACCAAGAACACACAACCATACCTATTATCCGCTAGCGTAACAGTCACTGACCGCTCCATTCATTCTCAAAATTTATTAATTCGATCCCAATGTTCGGGGGACCGATCAAACACCCCACGGCCTCTACCACCAAACATTTGAAAAGTACTAAAAATGGGAATAAAACCCAAGTAGGAAAATCCTACCTTAAGGAGTTTGAAGAAACTCCCATCCCCTGAGTCCACGCGTAGCCTGCCCAGAACATTTCTCCTCACTCCGAAGCCCGCCAACTGGTCTGACTCAAAATCTAGAGAGAAGCTCTCTCTCACTCTAAAACTCTCTCAATCCGCTATCTACTGCATCCACCGAAATGCCTCTCACGTTTTGCCCACTTTGATTTGGAGAAGAAGACCATGTCTTTATTAACCTGTGCAGTGGGACTCAAACTGGGCCCAAATGCACTTATGTCCACTGCCAGATTTGAGTATCAAGACTATCTCATTGTCCATTTTCATCATTTTTCTACTCATACCACTTATGGTACATGAGTACATGCTATCTGTGCCTTTCGTCGCATCGAAAATCGGTTTACGGCACCCGAACAGCGATGCCTCGAAAAACGTGCCGACTCCGACTGTCTCCGAAAATTATGAAATTTTACGTGCCAACTAGATTTCGCGAGACGATTCCAACGGTATGATCCGTTTTGCCATCCGAGATCTAGAGAATTAATTACGGATTTTTAACCGTAATTACACTTTTGTAATTAAAATTACGATTTTGCCCTTATTCCAGAAATTGGAATTTCTGCCCACGTAACTAGTATTCGAACTAGTATTCAGAAGTGGATAAAATTGACATTTCTAATTTTCTACAGCATCAGATTCTACACTTAGTGGGACCACCACCGACCACCGACCATCGGGATTTATGGTCACTCAATGGATACACTGGCCGACTAACGCTAACCGTAGGAATCATAATTACTTCGGGAAGAATACAAATATAAATTCTAATCAAAAATTCGCAAGAATCTCGCTCGCACCAACTTCTACGCAGACCTTTAAAACAACCTTTAAACAAATTGGAAACACATATATGATTTGAAATAAGAATATTAAAATTATAAGAGTAACAAAGAAATCTTTCAAAAGTACCTGAGGCGTTGTAGCAAATCTGTTTCCTCAAGTTAAACACCACTTAGTGGGTTCGTGAGGCTCTGAGGTTTCCACTTATAAACTATTTGATATCTATATATCTATATAGATTTATAGATATATATATATATATATATATATATATATATATATATATATATATATATATATATATATATATATAGCATATATATATAGCATATATATATGCTGTATATCTATATAGATTTATATATCTATAAATAGATATAGATATATAAAATTCCATATATATATTTATATATATATATAAATATATATAAATCTATATATAAATATCTATATAGATATATCTATATACATCTATATATATATATTTATATATATAGATATATATACATATTTATATATATAGATAACTATATATATATATATATATATAGTTATCTATATATATAAATATGTATATATCTATATAGATATTTATATATACATATCTATATATATATATATATTATTAGTCTATATATATATATATAGATATATAAAATCTTATATATTTATATATATAGATGTATATACATATCTATATATATAGATGTATATAGATTATATCTATATAGATTTATATAGATATATACATATCTATATATATAGATATCTATTTTATAGATATATATATATATATATATATATATATATATATATATATATATATATATATATATATATATATAGATATATATAAAATATATATATATATGTGACGCCTTAAAACCTTGGGTCCGTTGATTCACCACAACTCCGCGAATACTCGTGAATGCCGGGTGACCCGACATCTCTCACGAAAATCGGCAGAGTCTCCTTTGTACGGGGAGCTCTACCCAAATACAAAATCTTCATAAAACTTGTCCCAACATCAATCACCTGACATAAACGGCCTCGGGGCCTAAAAACCACTAATCACACTATATCCAAAATGCTTATATCTAAGCAATATTCCAACTATATCCATACAGAAGAGTTAATGACGCATTTATACAACACATATTAAAATGAGAAGCATTCTAATACATGTAAACATCACCAGAAGCCACACATTCCGAAGTTTTCTTCTGAAGGTCACCGACCCAGCCGTCTCTCGCACACCCCGCACCGGTAAAAGGATCCACGACCTGGTGAGCTAAAGCTCGCAGAGAATCACCCCAAGTGGGCTACTCACCACCTAAGTGCAGTGCAATGTTCCACTTAAACACACATTCAAGCAAATGCATGATCCTACTTGAATGTCTACATGACCAACTCCGCATCCCGAACTCACCGACTTCTCTACGCCGAGATGCCTTGTATGAGAATTATTATTTTATTAGTGGACAACCTTCCGATGTATATATCAATTGGCCAAGCCCGACGATTGATATATATATATTAAGCCAGGAGTACTCCCTCCGATGAATATCAATCAGCGCCCGACGATTGATATTTTAAGTTTGTGGACTACTCCTCCGATAATTAACATTTTTAGACTATCCTCGAACCGTCTTTCTGTGACTTATACCATGCACTAACTCCATTCCTAGATACCCCTAGTGCAGGAAATGCATTATGATGTCATTTCAATAATTCATACAACACATGTAAATATATAAACATGAATATACCAGATAACCAACCACACAATCATGTTATGTAATTATACAACTCATATATCACATCAAAATTACCACTTGAATAATGATCAAACTCATCTCCAATGACTTCCACATACACACAATTATATTCACACTAGACTCATGTTAATACATAAAGCTTATGCATTAACATTTTAAAATCAACACAATGCCACAAACATAATTTAATTCCATGTAATTGTGTCATTGTACAACACATTGCAAACAATGTGGCCAACCTACGACTCCACACAACCTGCCAGTCTATTTATACTATTTAAGCATACAACACATGATAATAATTCTTATCCATTTGATGAAACCTAACACTGTTTTTAACAGCCCAGATCTCTTGAAGGGCTGTCCACTGGGCAGCCCATCATTCCAATCTCTCGGTTTCACTTTTGGAACCGAATTTCTTACCCGTTTTCTATCTTATACTCTCACCTAAATAGAATTTAATGACAAACCCATATAACAGCCTCACACGATCTGTCACTGACACCAAGAATCTCCAAAATTTTTACTATTTCGGTCCCGTGTTCGGGGACCGATCCACAACTCATTCTCAGCATTTCATAGAAATACATGATTTAAAGTAAAAAATTCTGAATTTAAGAGACCCAAACAGCTCCCTAATTTTCTCAAGCAGCCACGGATGATGAGAAAATCCCAAGAATTTCTAACACTTGTCCCATGTTGGGACTACCAACCGGGCCACGGCTCCTAAACCAACCGAAACATCGAAAAACCTTTAAAATGGGAATAAAACAATAGGAGAAAATCTCACCCTGAGTTGTCAAAACTGCAAATTGGGGTCCACGCGTAGCTCAAGCCTGCTGTGAGAGAGAACGTTTTCCCCTTCTCAGACCAAGTTCACAATCACGATCATGACAACTTCCAGAGTAAAGGAGGTGCTTTCTGTGAACCACTATTTTCGTGTCTGAAAGAAGTCGGATCTCTCCTCACGTTTTGCCTTTGCTTCACCTGGGGAAGATGGTCAAGTGTGCACTATTTCGTCTTTTAGTCACTTAAACATTTACAAAATGACGCTTTATGTCCTATCTTCAGATTTGATATTCCTATGACTATTTCCGCCATCCATCATTTCACCATACCACTGAGTGTGTACATGAGTACATGTTATATGTGGCTTTCTGGGTCATCAAAACCACACAGACCGAAACGATGCCTCAAAAACGTGCTCCATTCCCGACCGGCTCCGGTAATTACACTGCACGTTAACCAGAGATTCTCTACGAGACATCCAACTGGGTAATTCATTTATTATCCGAGATCTATGAATAATTTCACGGATTTTTGTCCGAACACACTTAGAATCAAAATTACGATTTGCCTTTAGTCTTAAATTGGAATTCAAATCCTTTCACATTCTCCTCCTTGAAGAAATTTGGCCCCGAAATCAGGACAATCACAATCACCATGGCTATGCAACGCCCTCATGCATGTAACCAGCCATTTAAATCTTAAACGATCAAACCAATGCACTCATCCCTAAATTAAGAAGGATAGATGGCCCGCATCGTCCGCAGCCCACGTGACTCCACCCATAGTGCTCCATAGTACTCACTAGCCTCACGGTTTTGGCGTCGCAAACCCGATCACGACTTTATCAACACGGCACCGTCCTCCGTCCAACCAGTGACAACTGATCCGCCCCAATCCACCATGAGCCGGATCTCGCATATACTTCCCACGAGACGGAACACCGATACCTATCATGCCGGGCGTGCTCAAACTGATACGCCACGGTGCCTATCCTTCAGCATTCTCCCAGGAAGGTCCACGAACTCGCGATAGCTTCCCACGCTCGCCGAACTCCGACATCACCTCTCAGAATCACCTTCAAGGAACGTGATCACCCAACCTGAACTAAGGGTCGACGTCGTACATCCAGATAGCCCGCGACTTTAAGCCGTGAGAAGACCCGTATCGTATCAAGCTCACCTTCTCGCAGGTGCGCCTGAATCAGATCGTGACCCGCTGATGAATTCTCTCCCACTCGTCCAACCCAACTAAGTGACCTTGCCACGTGCCTCCCATACAATGCCCTTACACGGTGCCATCCGATACCTCGCTCCGATAAATCGTTGTTGTAGGCGAATTCCACTAAGGCACCACCTCATCTTTGTGTGATCCACACACATGTTCACTATGCTCCTAACACCCGTATGTAATCCATACACACGTAACAACCCTACATCAACCCTTGCTCGGGTGTGTAAACACCAACCTCTCCATGTCACACCACTCGACAACTAATGGATCGTTAACTCAATTCATGCATGACATCCATTTACCAGCCCTTACAGCTCAACACTCCAATGCAATTTTAATGGGGTGTCCAAACCTCGAGTCACCTCGACTCATCACCAACTCTAAGTTCCAGACACTATAAAAACAGCACACCATCATACCTCTTCTGGGCCACATTTAAGCTCTTCCATTCACATAGAATTTCTATATCTCCACTTCCATCTTTTGGTGCACCCACAACTCAGATTCACCATGAGCAGACCTTTGAGACTTCTCTGTACTCATAATCCCCACTTTCTATCAAACAACTTCTCACCCACATCCTAGGGAAGAACATTCTACTGTTTCTTCAGCAATTAACTCTGCCCAAATCAATGTCGTGGTCGGTGCACACAACCCACTAGAGTTCACCACGATAACCCGATGGTTGTCAACTTATCCGCCGCCGCTTCGACATCGCAACCATGTAAACACCCCAAGGTCTCTACGCCATCGCTAACCCTGATCTATCCACTTCTTCAATCGCCACTGCCTGGCCTATTTGCCGGGAAGTGCTTCAGATAAGACCCTCGAAATCCAACTAGTTCTAACCCTTACTAGGGTGGAGGAATGAACTCGTATACCTCCCCGCCCTTCGCTTAATCGGGACTGCATTGTCCCAAAGTCTTGGGACTTCGTCTCTGTGGCAATCCCGTCACTATGCTCAATCCTCGCCCTAGTCCCGAAACAAGCAAGGGCGTGTCTTCTCGCCTCTTCCCGAACTAGGAGAAAGCCGATCCTCCCTCTTGTTACCAAACAATCTCGTGATCCCGAGTGTCTACATCTCTCACCTCTCATGTCAGGGGGCTGTCCCAACCATGGAGCCATGTCCCGTGAGGCTAAGTCCACCATCCCGCTCCCGAATGGACAACTTCAGCCCATTCTCAATCCCTTTAATGATCCACCAATCCCAAGAAACCACGCATTCGGTGATTGGCATTCGGTCTCTCCCAACTCATCACTGCCTCAACCTGCTCTAGGTCGACTGACACTCCTGATGCTAACACCACGTGTCCCAAAACCTCACCTCAGTAAGCCAAAACTCGCACTGACTGAACTTAGCGTACAACTGATGGTCTCTTAGCAGCTGTAAAACAATCCTCAAGTGATACTCATGCTCCCACTCACTGGGAGTAGATCAAGATGTCATCCACGAAGACTACGACAAATCGACGTGATAAGGTTGGAACACCCTATGCATGAGGTCCATGAATGCCGCGGCGATCTATTGTCCAAAAGGCATCACCCTAAACTCAAAGTGCCCATAGCGCCCTAAACGCTGCCTTAGGATATCTCGCCTCCCTAACCCCTCACCGATGGTAGCCGCATAATGCCACTGGCAGACTCAAGACTCCTCTCAACTGGTCAAATAAATCATCAACCCTGGGTACGGGTACCGATTCCGGGGATCATAACCCCGTTCCACCGCTCTATAATCAACGCACGGCTGGTCTGGGCTCTTCTTCTCGCAATTAACCCGAGCGCCCCATGGTGAAGTGCTCGGTCTACTAAACCCCTTGTCCAATAGCTCTTGTAACTGGACCCTGAGTTCCTGCAACTCAACCGGTGCCATCCTATGTATCATAGAGATGTGGTGAAATACCCGGGTGTAACTCAAGCACCGGTCTACATCCCTAAAGCGGAGGTAACTGTAGCTCATCCGAAATACATCTACATATTCGCACACTACTGAGGTAGATCCAAGTATGACCTTCCTGTCCTCTAGTAAGGTCAGCCAACCCGTCAACCCGTCCTGACATTTGAACTGTGGGGCACCTGTCTGGGGGCAAAAATACCGTTCGTCGAAATACAACACGAGCACCGTCCCGCGTGTAAATGCAGAATCCTCCCGCCACACCCAACAACCTGGTAAACTATCAGCCAATCCATCCCAAGGATGACTTTGAACTTTGACATGTCCAAGATCCTCAAGCCCACCGTGAGTAGAGTCCCCGAGATCTCTAACTCGCAACCTCGACATATCGTCCCTATTCTCGCCCTAATCCCTGGGAGAATTTACATGCAACTGCTCCTCTAAGGTCCTAGAGGTCCTGCCCAATTCCACCCATATTTATGCCTCATTCTCTAGCTAAACGCAGCTAGCCTGATCCCATCGCGCAGGTAATAATTCATAGCCTCTAACACTTTTCTCGATTCGTATGAACTCTGCAGATACCACCACGGATCTTTTCCCCCCATGAATGCCTGAGGATGATACGCCCTAAACCGAAGGCTACTAGGATCTTCTTATCTAACTGCTATACCAGCTCAGGTTATAGCATTCGCCAGAATACCTACAAATTTCGCAAAAGTCCGCTAATCAAACAATCATTGTGCTCGAATTGCATCCCGTGGACGTTTCTACGCCCTCGACTTACTAGCCATTTACACGATTAACATGGCAACAAGAGTCATCTAACTTTCATTTCGCCTCGACTAGCAATGCATTATGCTAATAAATTTCTGACAACCATGAACTACCCTGCCCATTTCCGCGTGGTGCTAAATCGAACCACTTCAGTTCGCTTATTCAATAAGGTTCTTAACTTTCTTGTTCATTTCAGTACCCAAATCCCTAAGGTCAAAATCCCTAACCTTAGCATTCACCCTTTTCCTATACGCATTACATCATGCATATAATTTCGTACGCAACTACCGCGTAATCACCATTTCAAATGGTAGTTAAATCCAATACAGTATCTCTAAGGCATAACCACGTACCCGGACACCAATCATACACATAACCTCAAAAGTACGCAATCATTTCGCGTTTAAAATATCACTACCAAAAATTTTTCTCAAAAATTTTTATTTTTGAAATTTTTATTTTTCGAAAATTTTATCAAAATTTATTTGATTTTATTTGAATTTAATAATAAATTTTTTTCGAAAAATTTTATTTCACAATGAACAAAGGTTCATTTGCGACCAGAAAAAAATCCAGTCAAAACGAATCAAAATGGGCCGAGTGCACCTGAAAAGTACGCCATGCCAGCTCCAGCCGCCCAGGTTACGCCCAGGCCGAAGGCGCCGCGCCACGTCCAGCGCTCGCCCGCCTCTTCGCCCTCGCCGCTTCGGGCCGCGCCGCGCTTCGCCGCTGTGCACGCCGCTGTGTCATTGCTAAGGCTTTCCATGCTCGCTATTGTTATCGCCGCGCCGCCGCGCCCCGCGACTCGCCGCCGCCTCGGGGCCGCCGCGATGCCGGGTCAAGGCGACGCTCGCAGACGCCAAAGACGCACGCCGCACTCGCCGCCGCCTTGCCTGGGCCACGGGCGTGAGCTCATTTCAGTGTCCGCACCAAAATTTTTTTTTCATTATTATTATTATATATTTTTTTCCAGTTATTTCCTAAAGAGTTGAAAAATCACCAAAAATTATTATTATTATTTTTTTCATTTTTTGGACACTTCAAATAAATTTTAAAAAATTTGTTTTAGTTCATTTTCTTCAATTTATCACTTCAGAAAATCTAGAAAAAATTATTTTCATTGTCATTTTTTTTTTTTTTCATCAGTAGCCTTCTGTTACTTCAAGAAAATTTTAACCGTGAAATTTTTAGTTATTTATCTCAGGCAAAATCGAAATAATTTTTCTAAGTTTCACAAAACCACACCCCATCTTGTCCAAAACTGGAGCCGTCTGCACTGCTCGGACCATTTTACCAAAAAAAAAAAATTTTCAACCAACTTGTTCTCACACTAATCCTAGTGTTCAACATTTTAGTTTATTTGTCCTAAGTGCTATCCACCTAAGCACACAATCCAAACACAACACATGATCAATCAACATGTTCACACAATAATTCATCCAATCACACAAAACACATCAACACACGTGCACGTAGTGTCCTAGTTTTGTCCCGTGATTTTCCTAGGTAATCTCATACCTAAACTCAACATCAAACCACACCTAGTGGTGATGTTTTTTACATTTCCATGGCCTAAGCCCAAATTTTTTTATCTATAGGTTTCCATACCATATCTACATCAAAACCACCTAGTGGGTGATGGATACCCAAACCCGGGGTCTCTCTAGGCACTCAGATACCTAAGCTCTTCCGATACCAAGTCGTGGACGCCCAAAACCCGGGGTCCGTTGACCACCCGTCAACCTCGCGGACGAGCCGTGAATGTCGTGACCCTGGGACATTTTTCACGAAAATCTAGCCCTCACGGGAGCTCTACCCAAATAAAACTGCAAACTGTCCCCAACATCAATCACCTGATTACAAACGGCCTCTTGGGCCCAAACCAATACTAATCACACTATATCCAAAACAGTTATATCTACAATATTCCAACTATATCCATAATGCAAGAGTTAATGATTTACTCTTATACAACACATATATTAAAATGAGAAGCATTCTAATACATGTAAACATCAACAAAGCCACATTCCGGCTTTCTTCTAGCGCTCAGCCTCTAGGACGAGCCGTCTCCTCGCACACTCCCGGTACCTGTAAAAAGGGGGATCCCACGACGGGGTGAGCTAAAGCTCAGTAGGAGAACACCGGCGGCTACTCTACCACCTAAGTGCAGTGCAATGTTCCACTTAAACACACATTCAAGCAAATGCATGATGTGGGAAGACCCGAGAAATTTCAATTTCTCTCGAATAAGGCAAAATTGTAATTCGACATAAATGGTAATTTTAGTTAAAAATCCGTAATTAATTGGTGTAGATCGATGATCAAATGGATTGCACCGTTGAAATTCGTCACAAATTCAGTTAGCACGCAAAATTCGTAATTTTTCTGTGATAATGAGCCGCACGCTTTTCGAGGCATCGCAAGCCGTGCCGAAATCGATTGGCGCGACGAAAGTCACATATAACACACACCACGCACTATAAGTGGCATGAGTAGAGAAATGATAAATGGACGGCCTAGATAGTGCCAAGTGGCAAAACTAGGAGGTTGGGACATAAATGGTATTTAGAAGGCACGAGGAAGATGACAAAATAGAGAATAGTGGTCATCTTCCTCCTTCAAAAAGGAGACAAATCGGCTGGAACCTGTGGGGGAGATGCAGAAACGAATTTTGGGAGATCTTTAGAGAGAGAGAGCACTTCTCTCTAGATTATCGGGCGATCCGACCGTCGGCGGTCTTCGGGGCGAGAAGGGAAAACGATCTACGCAGCTACGCGTGGACTCCGGTTTAGTGAGTTTCTTCAACTCCTCGAGGTGATTTCCTACTTGGGTTTTATTCCTATTATTAAGTGTTTTACGAATGTTTCGTTGCTCGAGCTGTGAGTAGGTGATCCCAAAACTCGGGACCACTTTATAAAATTTTTGAAGAAATGATAAATGCAATAAGACTGATGAGAAAAATGGGTATTTTTGGTGTTGATCATGTATTGGTATGGAAATAGACCGGGAATGGTCAGTGATACGGGTTCACCAAGGAACTGCTGAATAGGGATTTTTCGGGAATAGTAACCGAGGTTTCACTATCTCAAATAGTTTTTCGCACGTCATAGTTTCAGAAATTATGTGTTTGGTTAAGTAATTCGAATCGAATTTCTTGTGGTTTGAACATTAGCCCAAGTGAGCTAATTTTGGGCGCTTGAAATGCACTTATAACATGTTGTATGATATATTTTTTTTTTTGTAAATATATTCATGTATATATATTTGCATGGTTTAGACTGTATTGAACTGCATACATGCATTCCATATGCACTGACACCCTAGATTATAGGAATGAGTAAAGAGATGAGCCTGTAGAAACAAGGTTCTGAGGTAGTCTAAAATAAATTATCTGAGGGTAGTCCAAATCCAAATATATCAACCGTTGGAGCGGCCTAGTTGATATTTATTCATCGGAGGGTAGTCTACAAACAAATAATATATCAACCGTCGGAGCGGCCCAGTTGATATATATTCATCGGAGGGTAGTCTGATAAATGAAATAATATATATCAATCGTCTGGGAGTGCCCAATTGGATATATATTCACCTGAGACTGCCCACTAATAAAACAAATATTCTCACACGAGGCTTAGGCGAGTGTGAGAGAGTTGGTGAGACCAGATCCGGAAGTTATCATGTAGACATTCAAGTAGGATCACATTTGCTTGAATGTTTGTTTAAATTGGGAACACGGCACTGCACCAGGTGAGTGTACTCCACTTAGTGGCCATTCTCCTACCGAAGCTTTAGCTCACCCCGCCGTGGGACCCCTATTTTACGTGCACAAAGAGCGTAAGTAGGGACCGTGCCCATCTAAGTGAACAGGCCTTGAAGAAAGCCGTGCTTTTTGATGATTGCACATGTATTAGAACTCTTAAGTTTAATATATGTATTGCGAAGAGTAAAATATTAACTCTGTAACTATTGGGTATATAGTTGGTTTCCATAGTCAGTATGTACATTGAGTATCGTTTATGGGCCCAAGTGGCCGTATTGGATATATATATATATTACATATATTGGACTGTTTGGGACAGATATGCAGACGCTTTGCAGAGCTCCCCGTACAAAGGAGACTTCGCCCGATTTTCTAAAGTGGCGTCTGCAACCCGATTATCCACCTGACCGCGGGTCGACGTAGTCAACGGACCCTTGTGGAATAGGGCCAAGACATGATCCTACTTGAATGTCTACATGACCAACTCAGATCCCGGAAACCACCGACTTCTCACACTCGCCAAGCCTTGTATGAGAATTATTATTTTATTAGTGACAACCTCCGATGCAGGGCTATACATATCAATCGCCGCCCGACGATTGATATATATATTGTCTGTGGAGTACTCCGATGAATATCACTGGGCCGTCCGAATGCATTGATATTTTAAGTTTGTGATCATAATTAACATTTTTAGATCATCTTCCTGAACCCGCCTTTAGACTTATACCATGCACTAACTCCTATCTCTAGATACCCCAAATACATATGAAATGCATTACGAAGGTCATTTCAATAATTCATACAACACATGCAAATATATAAACATGAATATACTCGCATAAATCAAATCACACAATCATGTTATGTAATTATACAACTCATATATCACATCAAAATTAGCTCACTTGGGCTAATGATCAAACTCATCTCCAATGACCTACACACACAATTATATTCCACATAATTGCACCATGTTATCACATAAAGCTTATGCATTAACATTTTAAAATCAACACAATGGCCTACAAACACAATTTAATTCCATGTAATTGTGTCATTGTACTAACACATTAAAATAATGTATTAACCTATTCACACAGCTCAAGCCATTCATTTCCTTTGCATTTCAAACTTCCTGACACATAGACAATTCTTATCCATTTCACACAAGCAGGAATTTGTTTTTAGCGATCACGTATCCCAAGCAGTGGGGCGTACGGGCGACACTTGTCCCGATCTCGGTTTCCTTTTTGGGCAGAGATTTCTTCACAGTTTTCTATCTTATACTCACCTACGTAGAATTGTGCAACTCCATATAACAGCCTGACAATTTACGGGTATCACGGACGTGAGAATCTCAAAATTCTACTTATTTCGGTCAGTGTTTTGGGACGATCACTGACTCATTCGGCATTTTCCATAGAAATACATGATTTAAAGTAAAAATTCTGGAATTTAAGAGACCCAAACAGCCCCTAATTTTCTGGGCAGCCACGGATGATGAGAAAAATCCCCAAGAATTTCTAGATTTGGTCGTGTTTTGGGGCCGTCAGCTCGCCCTCGACCTCAAACAATAAGAAACATGAAAAACGCCAAGAAATGGGGAATAAAACGCCGTAGGAGAAAATCCTACCTCTTGGAGTTGTCAAAAACGCTTCGCAAACTCGGGGTCACACGTGGCACGCTCGCGTAGAGCGTTTTCCTTCTTGCCATAGAAGTTCGTCGGCGGTCGGATTGCGAGATAACCTAGAAGAAGGAGTGCTTCTCTCTAGGAACCACCATTTTCGTGTCAACAAGCTGCTGGATCTCTCCTGTTTTGCCTTTTTGGTAATTTGGGGAAGATGGGTCATGTGCACTATTTAGATCTTTTAGTCATAAACATTTCACAAAAGTAGCGCTTTATGTCCCTATCTTCTCGGTTGATATTAAGTATTATTTGGTAATCCAGTTTAAATCGTTCTCTCATACCACTTATGGTACATGAGTACATGCTATATGTGGCTTTCGTCGCATCAAAAACCGATTCTGATTTTTACGAGAAAGCAACGATGCCTCGGCGTGTTAAAATTCAGGCATCTCAAAATTATGAAATTTTACGTGCTAACTAGATTTAGCGAAGACGATTCAGCGGTGCAAATTCGTTTTGTCGTAGGAATCTAAATTAATTACGGATTTTTAACCGAGAGTACAGAATTTTATAATCAAAATTACGATTTTACTTATATTCCAGAAGTGGAATTTCTCAGGTCTTCTGATATATATATATATATATATATATAGATATCTATATATAGATTTATATATCTATAAATAGATATGAATATATATACAGATATAAATCTATATATAGATATATATATATATATATATATCTCTACCTACCTATATATATAAATATATAAATCTATATATAAATATCTATATAGATATATGTATATACATATATATATATATAGATTTATATATATAGATATCTATAGTGTAGCCCAGCTAGGAGATGGTTGTTACCGTCGGCAGCGGAATACCCGTGAATGTCGGGTGACGACATTTTCTGAAAAATGGTGAGAGTCTCCTTTGTGCAGGGGAGCTCTAAGTAACTTGTCGCGTAGAACATTTCTCCTTCTTGCCCGAAGACATGACGGTGGATCTGTCATAAATCTAGAGAAGAAGCTTAGCCTCTCTCTAAAAAACGAAACTGCGCAAGCTGGTTCTCCTTCTCCAAATTCCGTTTTCTTTTAGTGAGCTTAGAGATGGCCACTGTTCCCTTTTTATTGTTTTAGTACTTAAATCAATTTAATTAATTAATTCTCATCTTTCTCGGGTTTGACGTCGCATATCTCGTGGTCATTTTCATCATTATCACTCATACACTTATGGTACATGAGTACATATATGTGCCTTTGTTGCATCAAAAATGGATTTCTGACACCAGGAAACGCGATGCCTCGAAAAACGTGTCGACTCTGACTGTCTCAGCAAATTGCGAAATTTTACGTGCTAACTAGATTTCGAGAGACGATTCCACATATTACGGCTTTTCTAAAGGCCTCAACCTCTATGCCCAAACCTATCACACAAGATGCATTAATGAATGAACATGATGCATCGATTTAAACACTGCGCTAGTCAACAATTGCAAGTATAGCGTGCTGTTCATTTCATTATCAAATCCCCAAAGTCATAACCCACTAACCTTAGTATTTACCCTTTTCCTATACGCATTTCACCATGCATATAATTTCCTCTGTAACTCTGCGCGATCACCATTTCAAATGGTAGTTAATCATCTGATATCTCTAAGGCGCGCCACGGCCAGAGACAATCATACACACCACTTTCGGTGTATACGCAGCCAATTTTGCATTTAAATATTATTTTTCAACAAAATTTTATTTTCAAAATTTTCTTTTTGAAAATTTATTTTTAATTTTATCAAATTTATTTGATTTTTTTTTTTGAGAAAAAAAAAAAAAAATTTTTCGAGAAATTTCGCATTCACGGTTTGTAGGTCAACTTCTTTGATGCGGATTACTATTCTGGTCTTTGTTCATGGATTACTATTCGATTCACTGTTCATAATTACGCCGGGCGATTCTTTGTTTGTCCTGATAAAATTGTATTGCAACACACTTTTCCTACACTTGATACAATTGTGCTGTCTGATTTTCTTACCCAATACACTCTCAACCACCTCTTACAATACAATCCCTTGGCAATTTAGGTCTGCCCTTTTTGTATTGTGACTGGCATCTCCACTCAAGCCAGGCCACCTTCCGGCTGCGTACAAAACATTGTATTCAAATACAAATTCATCACTGACCTAGTCACTTGCAATATAAATCTGCTTAGTAATCCTAGTCTACGACCTCGATCACGATACAAAATATTGTATTGCAATACAAATAACCCTCAATTCCTTTCTATGATACAAAAGCGCAATAAGTGTTTCAATAATTAAGCGACGTGTAACGATTTCTGCTCAAATTTTTTTTTTTTCATTCATTTCGACGAGTATGAAAAATCACTAAAATCACTAAAAATCATTTTTTTCTTGGACACTCGTCGAATTTAAAATTTATTTTCTTCCTTTTTCTTCAATTTCACACCTTGTAAAATCCTAGAAAATTATTTTCTCCTCTTCTTAACCAAATAAATTTATAAATTTATTTTTCTTTCGATTTTCCCTTTGAAAGAATTTTCTCGCTCAAATAAATTTATAAAAATTTATTTTCTTATATTTTCTTCAATTTTACTACTTATAAAATCATAGAAAATTATTTTCTTCAATTCTCATCAAATAAATTTAGTAAAATTTATTTTCTTGGCACCTAAAATTTCTTATACTTTCCTTGACGAATAAATTTAGTAAATTTATTTTATTTATTTTCTTTAGTTTTACCTTGTAAACCTAAAAAATTAAATTTCTTCACCCTCCCCCAAACCAAATAAATTTATCACAATTTATTTTATTTCTTCTTCTTGTTCGAGTTTGTACACGTACACTCCAAATATTTTCTAAAATATTTTCCGCCAAAACTCATCTATGTACTGTCACCAAGCACACAACATTATAACACATTACAAACCATGTTATACACACAATCACCAAATGATTCACAAAATCACACAAAACACATCAACACACGTGCAAGTAGTGTCCTAGTTTTGTCAGTGATTCTAAGGTAATCTCATACTAAACTGACATCGAACCACACACAGTGGTGATGCTCATCCTCGACCATGGCTAGCCACGAATTTTCTATCTATAGGTTTCCATATGCCTGCTCACATCAAACCACACAGTGGTGATGGATACCCAAACCAGGAGCTCCTAGGTATTCGTATGCCTAAGCTCGTGCAGGCGTGAAGGTGGTATCCCGGTTTCAAGTGCCCGGTGTCCTAACCGGGCACTACACTCACCAGTTGCATATCTTAGGCCCCTTTTGACACGCTCAGAGGCTATTGTGCCTTGGCTCGATGCAAGGCTGTGGCGCCCCCGAGCGGGGTGTCAGTTGACTTCCCAGTCAACTGCGAATACAAGTGGATCTTTTGGATGCGAAACACTTTAGAAAATCGGGCGAGTCTCGCTTTGTGAATGCTAGTACAAAACTTGTAAATAATGCTGCATTTACTTTGAAGCAGGTCGATATTTGCGTATATCAATACGGCCTTGAATTTGTAAAGCTATACTCATTAAAACACGTATCTGACTCATTACTCCGTTATCTCCCCTGACCAATTGCAGTTGATTACTTTATACAACACCTGGTAACATCTACGATTAATAATACATGTTATGTCAAGCATGAAAATCATGGTAGCGGCATCTTCAAAATGAATTGTCTTCTCGGCGCTCTGTGCACGAAATAAGGGGTCACACGACGAGGTATTAAAGCTTCGATTAGGAGAATAAGCTACTAAGTGGGCTACTCACCACCTAAGTGCGGTCTGATGCTCCAAAGTAAACACACACTCAAGTAAATATGATCTGCTTGAATGTCTCACATGATACACTATGTCTGAGTCTCAGACTCACTCACACTTGCCTAAGCCATGGCAACAGAAAATAATCATTTTCAAACAAAACCCGTTGTTGTGAAAATACCTATGAATGTTAGTCAAATGTTGAACTACCCTCAAAAGTTGATTGAGTTTGTTGACTTTCAGAAGCAGTCATGGTCTCAAATCCCAGAGTGATACGGTGGCCACGTCTCGACGATTCTCAGAATATCATCTGTGTGAAATTCCTTTGCAAACATATAAGTTTTACAAAAATACCTTGTCGGCTGCACTTTCCACCTAATTCTATTTTCTGAGTGCATGAAAATGCATTATGCCATTTTCAAAATCATTTACACAATATGTCGATATGCATATTTTCAATCTATTTACAATTACACACATGTAATTCACACATCGATCATCACTTGATCTAACTCACTTGACGATCACTAATCATCTAGTAAACACAACACAATTTAATTCTATAAATTTGTGTCATTGTATTAACACCTCAACATTAACCCTAATAATTCTTTGATCGACTGACTCTCAAATTTATTTCTACACACACGAAACCGTTCAATTCACACGATTTCAATGCGAAATACATGGACAGCTATGGCCATTTCACCTGAACAGGGTGTTTTTGAGTCAAGGCCAACGATCGTACATCATAGGCATTACTTTAATTATCGTTTCTTTGAGCGGAATTCTCATTCAGGTCATATCAACCCAGTATTATTCGTAATTCATCACAAAATGACCATAACAGTCCATACACCACATTTGTTGCAGGTGCCCTCGCATGGTAAAAAATTCCCTGAATTGATTATGTTTTGGGACCGAACATACGGCCCATTCCCGACCTTTTTCTAAATACATGATTTAAAGCAAAAATCTGGAATTTAAAAGACCCAAACAGCCCCTAATTTTCTGGGCAGTCACGGAGGTGAGAAAAATCACCAAGAATTTCTATCAATTCGGTCCCATGTTTTGGGACCGATCAAACGGCCCCTCACGGCCTCAAACCAACCGAAACATCGAAAAACCCTTAAAAATGGGAATAAAAGCATGGTGAAGAAAATCTCCTCTTGGGTTGTGAACTTCTGATTAAGGGGTCACGTGTGTAGCGTGAAACGTT
Organism: Tetrastigma voinierianum; assembly: GCA_016808115.1. Classification (NCBI taxonomy): domain Eukaryota; kingdom Viridiplantae; phylum Streptophyta; class Magnoliopsida; order Vitales; family Vitaceae; genus Tetrastigma; species Tetrastigma voinierianum. The sequence continues at coordinate 47,499 of JAEQBH010009325.1, read as the reverse complement.
CCCCTTCTTGCTTTCAGGTCGGCCAGCCCGGTCAGATGCGCGGGATCTTAGAGAGAAGCACTCTCTCTCTAAAACTCTCTCAAACCCCAAGCTCCATATCAAGAAATGGCCTCCCACGTTTTGCTCTCCATTGGTTTAATGAAGATGATCACTATTCCTTAATTTGGCACCTAGTGACAAATCAAATCTGAAATGACCTTTATGTCCTCTGCCAGGTTGATGTTAAACTTATAATGAGTCCATTTCATCATTTCTCTACTCATACCACTTATGGTACGCTGAATTTATATTTGTGCCTTTGGTGCGTGAAAGTAAAGTTCTTTTAGCGTGATGCCTCGAACGTGCGACTCATTGTCTCGACAAATTCGCGAAATTTTTACGGCTGCTATTCAGTTGGCGAGCGTTCCCAGCGGTGCAATCCGTTTCGTCATCAGAGATCTAGAGAATTAATTAGATTTTTAACCATAATTACAATTTTGCAAATCAAATTACGATTTTTGCCATATTCGAAATTTGAATTTCTGGTCTTACATTCTCCACTCCTTAAAAGAATTTAGATCCAGAAATTCACGCTATCACATCAACCATGTGCATATGTAACCTTCTGCAGAATTCCAAGGCCAGTGTCGGTATGATGACAGGCCCCAAAGGTCTCGATTATTAAATAACAGATAGTTGTCATCTCATCCATGTCAAGCACGTGATCATGGCTGATATAATACTGCCCCAAGGTCCACCGCGCCATTAGCGGAAATAAGATCTTTGAAAGAATCAAATCTCGACCTTTTTACGTACCGGAAAATTGCTTACATATTACGAGAAGGCATAGGCCTCCGACCTCTAATACCCGACTATCCTGGATTATTAATGGAATGAGACCTTTGGTGCATCGAGATTTAAACACTACGGCTAAATTGACAATTCTCGAGTATGAAGCATTTTGTTTGTTTATTTATCCAGTCTAAGTCATAACCTATTGTATTTACCTTTTTATACGCATTTCTTGTGCGTATATTTCTCATATTTCTGTATGATCTCATTTCAAGTGGTAGTTAATCCAATAATTATCTCTAAGTATGGCAAGCCCAGACATAATCCTTTCCTCGTGTATACGCGAAGCAATTTTTTACATTTAAATATTGTTTCACTTTTAAATTTTATTGCATAAAATTTCTTTTGAAAATTATTTTGAAATTTTATAAAATTTATTTGATTTTTTTTTCAGAAAAAAATTTACTTTCGGTACTGTTCACGGATTTGACCGAGTCAACTTTTCTGCGTTTCACGGTTCTTATTGCGATTCTGATATGGATTACTGTTATGCGATTCTTTATTCGTAATTCACGTGAGCCAGTTCTGTTTGTCCCAATACAAAATTGTATTATATGCACTTTACACCATGCCCTTGTCGAATTATTGCGATACGATTCTCTGATACACTCGCCTCTTTACAATCTGATCCCTTGGCAATTTCGAGTCACAATACACTTTTTGTGTTGTGACACAACATCTCCTCAAGCCGGTACGCCTCCATTTCATATTGAGCTATTATATTACGACACAGGTTATGCGACTGGTCGCGTCTCCGTCTGCATTGATCTGGTCTACCGGCCACCGTCGATACAAATCACTATGCTGTGCAAATAAGCCACCGATTCCTTCTCTCGCGTACAGCTGTATTGCAATGAGGTCTGCGCAATAGTGAAGCCAGTGGCCAGCGATTCTGCTCAATTTTTTATTCAATTTCAGCGGTATGAAAAATCACTAAAATCACTAAAAATCATTTTAGACATAATAAATTCCTAAATTTGTTTTTATTCACCTATTATTTTCACACCTTGTAAAAATCCTAGAAAATTATTTTCTCCTCTTCTTAACCAAATAAATTTATAAAATTTATTTTCTTTTTCCAGTTTTCCACTGAAAAATTTTCTCCACTCAAATAAATTTATAAAAATTTATTTTCTTATATTTTCTTCAATTTTACTACTTGTAAAATCATAGAAAGTATTTTCTTCAATTCTCATCCAAAATAAAAATTTAGTAAGGAAATTTATTTCTAACTTTAAAATTTCTTAACCAACAACGAATAAATTTAGTAAATTTATTTTATTTAATTACTATTTAGTTTTACAATGTAAAACCTAAAAAAATTAAATTTCTTCACCTCTAAACCAAATAAATTTATCACAATTTATTTTATTTCTTCTTCTTGTTCGATTTTATTTTGTTTACTCAAAATATTTTTCTAAAATATTTCCTTAACTCATCATGTGCTAATCACCAAACACCACAACATTATAATACATTACAAACCATGTTATACACCTGATCACCAAAATGATTCACAAATCACACAAAACACATCAACACACGTGCAAGTAGTGTCCTAGTTTTGTCTAAAGTGATTTCTGGTAAAATCTCATACCTAAACTGACATCGAACCACACAGATGGTGATCTATGTCCTATTATAATGACTGAATTTTTTCTATCTATGGGTTTCCATATGCACCTATACTCCATCAAACCACCTAGTGGTGATGGATACCCAGGCTTAGGAGCTCCACTAGGTATTCGGTATACCCTAAGCTCGATACCGGCTGTGTTGGTATGGATTCAAATGCAGATGTCCTAACCGGGCCTTTACACTACGATGCATATCTTAGGCCCAGTACCCGACACGCTCACAGTGTCGTATACCTTAGCTGGGTACCAAGCTGTGTTAAGCGGGTGTAAGTTGACTAAGTCGACTGGGAATCTGGTGGATGTCGGGGTTGCGGCGCCTTTAGAAAATCGGGCAGAGTCCTCCTTTGTACGGGGGCTCTGCCCGAATGCAAAACCCTGTAAATAATGCGCATTTACCTTTGAAGCAGTCGATATTTGCAATATATCAGTAAAAGCCATGGGCCCATAAACTAATACTCATTCAAACATATCACACAACTATTCTCCAGATATCTCCCAGTATTCACATAGTTGATTACACTTTTATAAACATATATTAGCATCTACCGATGTAATCGTATTGCTTCAAAAAACATCAAATCATGAGCTGGCATCTTCAAAATGAATTGTCTTCTCGGCGCTCACATTACGAAATAAGGGGTCCCATGACGAAATTAATCGCTCAAAGTGGAATCACTAAGTGAACTGCTACCTAAGTGCGATGCGATGCTCCAATAAACACACTCAAGTAAATACATGATCCTACTTGAATACATGATCACCCCATGTCACGAGTCCTCAGAGCTCACTCACACTTTTTAAGCCATGTACAGAAAGTAATCATTCAGCAAAGCAGTTATTACGAAAATACACTAAAAATATTGTTAAAATAATGGACTACCCTCAGGAATTGAATTGGTTGGTGAGCTTTAAAACAGTCATGGTCCTCATCGAAGAGTGATCTGTTGTATCTTATTAATTCTCAGAATATGTCTGAAATTCTTTATAACATATCAGTTTTAAATACCTTGTATGCACTCACACTAATTCTAGGCTACCAAGTGCATAAATACATTATTACATTTCAAATCATTTTACACAATATGTCAATATGCATATTTTCAATCAACTACAATTACACATGTAATTCACACATCAATCATCACCCAATCCTATTAACTTGGGCAAATCATAATCATCACCAATGGCTTACAACACAATTTAATTCTATATAATTGTGTCATTGTGTCTTTCTCAAACATTAACCTAATAATTCTTTGATCGACCCGACTCTCGAATTTATTTCTACACACACCAAGTCATTCAATTCACACAATTTCAATGCCAAAATACATAGACCTTTATGGCCATTTCACACCAAGCAGGGACTGTTTTAACGAGTCCGAAACCAACTTGATGGGCTGTCCATGGGCGACCCACTCGTCAACCTAGTTTCACTTTTTGGGCAAGATTTCTCTACCATTTCGGTCTTATAAACACCAAAGCATAATTTATTCAATAATTATCTAAAATGACCCATAACAGTCCATACACACGCTGTTCTGGGTTTACCCTCATGGTAAAAAATTCCTGGTCGGTCCCATGTTTTGGGGCCGAACATGCAACCATTCAGACCTTTTTCCTACAAATACATGATTTAAAGCAAAAATCTGGAATTTAAGGCCAAACAGCCCCTAATTTTCTGAGCGTCACGAGTGAAAATATAGAAATTTCTATCAATTCGGTCAGAAGTGTTTTGGGACGATCAAAGACTTCAACCCCTCGCGACCTCAAGCCAATAAGCTGCACTTCAAACCTTGCCAAAAATGGAATAAAGCATAGAAGTAGGAAAATCCTGCCTCTTGGGTTGTCAAGGCTTCCTTGATTAGGGGTCCTGCAGCGTAGCACACTCCGCGTAGAGCGTTTCCCATGCTGCTCGTCGGCCTTGACGGTCAGATCGCGGGATCTTAGAGAGAAGCACTCTCTCTCTCTAAAACTCTCTCAAACCCAAAGCTCACTGCATCAAAAATGGCCTCCCACGTTTGCTCTCCAGCTGGTTTTTAATGAAGATGATCACTGTTTACTTAATTTGGCACCAGTAAACATCATCCCAAATGACCTTTATGTTATCACTTTCTCGAGATTTGATATGATTTTTACCTGGCAGATCCATTTTCATCATTCTCTACTCATACCACTTATGGTACATGAGTACATGTTTATTCTTACTGCTGTGCGCTAAATGGAGTTCTGGCTTTGGCTTAGCCGATGCCTCGAAAAGCGTGCGACTCAAATACCGTAGTGCGAAATTTTACGTACAACTAGATTTGTGAGACGGTCAACGGTGTAATCGTTTCGTCATCGAGATCTAAATTATTGTTTTTAACGTAATTACAATTTTGTAATCAAAATTACGATTTTGCCCTTATTCGAAATTTGAATTTCTCGGGTCATACATAATTATGTGGCGAGTGCCAGACATAGGATTTTAATTAAGCCTTTATTTCAAAATGTTAAGAAAAGTCCTTTTATGAGTAAAGGAACATACCCGGTGGTCAAGCAGTGAGTAGATTAGGAACTTCCTTGCTTAAATTATCCTTCACCACGAAGCCTTTCTCCTCTTAGAGGCAGATGCCTCGAGAGCATAGGGAGTATGGTGGAATCTTAAGTAAAATTTTCAAAATAAAATTTCAATTGTTAGATTTCTCATTTTGGAGTGGTCTACATTTGAATTATTCAACGGTTAAAAATTTTAGCCATTGTTTTATGCATTCAAAATTTCAGTGATGTTTTAACGAGAAATTTCTTTTAAGAGTTGATTGCGAAAACACAAGAATTTTAAAAGATATTTCAAAATCTAGTTTCAAAAGCGATTTTTGCCGGATAACAAGCTATTTTATCTGTTTTTTGATTTTGAAATTGAATTTATCAAAGGATCTTCAAATGTTTTACCTAATTTCTCACGGGAATTTTACGGGGAAAATGAGCGGTAGCAAGATCTATCGAGCCCACTTGAGCCTCTTATGCGTGAAAAGGCCTCAAACTTCAGAATTTCCTCGAAACTCCAAATCGTTTAGGAAGTGCGAAATCCCACCGACCGCTTCATTCCAAGCTCGAAATTTGCTTGCCAAGCAAAGAAGCGAAAATGTTACTACAAATTTTAGAACCTGATCATATATCGGTTTAAAATTGAGATTGAGATCAAAAAGATTTTCAAAATGAAAAGTATTTCGAGTTCCAATGAAATACTCAAAACGTCAGTTCTGCAATTTATCCTCCTAGATACGAGTCGGTCACAATTTCTCATATCCATGAACCACGAGGTAATGATATTGCTTACTGAAAATGCAAAATTTTAAAGGTCTTAAATGAAAAGATTGGGGTCAAAATATTTTTACTCATAAAGATTTTCTGAGCATTTCGGCCCTCGAACTTTTGATTTTTATGACTAAAAATGCCATTTTATATATTTGTATCGGACAGAACTCATTCTGGTTTTTAAGCTTGGAATGAAAAGTACAAAAAATCTTTCCAAATTGGTTTCGGGATTGGTGGCTTCTTATGAGCTAATCCAAATATTTTAAATCTGAAATAACTAAAAGTTTGATTATTTTAAGCATTGTGAAACTTTTTCCTGCCCCGGAAATTGCTATTCACTTTGCCTGTTCTCGATTGATCCCTTGGATTCTTTGTTGGATATACATATCTATATATATATAGATGTATATAAAGTATATCTATATAGATATACATCTATATATATATATATCCTATATCTATAGAATATATACATATACATCTATATATATATATATATATATATATATATATATATATATATATATATATTTATATATCTATAAATCTATAGATATATAGATATCTATATATAAAAATATATATATATATGGAAATATCTATATATATATATATATGTATATAACTATATAGATATATCTATATACACATCTATATATATAGATATGTATATACATCTATATATATAGATATTTATATATATAGATATATACATATTTATATATATAGATAACTATATATATATATATATATATATATATATATATATATATATATATATATATAAATCTATATATAAAATATTTATATATAAATCTATATATATATATATATATCATATATATATATATATATATATCTATATATATATATATATATATCTATATATAGATTTATATATCTATATATATATATCTATATCTATTTATAGATATATAAATCTATATATAAAAATATATATATATATATATATATATATATATATATTTATAGATAGATATCTATATATGGAAATATGTATATATCTATATAGACAATATATCTATATACATCATATATATAGATATGTATATTATCTATATATATATATATAGATTTTATATATCATATATGGAATTTATATCTATATATATATATATAGATATCTATATATAGATTTATATATCTATATCTATTTATAGATATATATATATATATATATCTATATCTATAAATAGGCCATGATATATAAATCTATATATAGATATCTATATATATATATATATAAATATATATAAATCTATATATAAATATCTATATAGATATATCTATATACATCTATATATATAGATATATACATATTTATATATATAGATAACTATATATATAGATGTATATATATTCTCTGATATATCTATATACATATATATATATAGATATGTATATACATACATACTCTGTAGATATTTATATATATATATTGTGGCGCCCCCAAGCTTAGGAATTCGGGTTGACTGCGAGATCAGCAGCGGAATGCTAGTGGATGTCGGGTTGCAGGCAACTTGCCACTTCAGAAAATCAGGCGGGTCTCGGCTGTGCGGGGGCTCTACCCCGAATACAGTACTGCATATACTGTCCCAGCGAGTCGATAAATCAGCCTCAATCCCAAACTTGAGTAAAGAAAATGCCTCTTGGCTCATAAGCCAATACTCACAAAATCAATTATCACTAACTATTCTTCAATTATCTCCAATAATTCAATAGTTGATAACACTTTTGTTTACTCTGAACATATATTAAAATCTACAATTCTAATACATGTTATGTCCAAAACCATCGAAGCATGGCCAAGCTTCTTGAAATCAACCTCCCAAGGAAATTGAGGATGTCTCCTCGGCGCTTTACGTACTGAAAAATAAAGGGGTCCCACGACGGGGTGAGCTAAAGCTCAGTAGGAAAATGTATAAGTGGGCTACTCACCACCTAAGTGCAGTGCAATGCTCCAAAGTAAACACACACTCGGTAAATACATGATCTATCGAATGTCTACATGATTACCCGTGTCACGAGTCCTCGTGGAAAGCTCCTCACACTTGCCTAAGCCATGTATGAAAATAATCATTTTCAAAACAAAACTTTCGTTCTTGAAAATATACTACCGAATGTCGGACAAATATGGGACTACCTCAGGGGTGAATTGGTTGGTGAGCTTTTCGAAGCAGTCATGGTCCTCGTCAAAGTAATCTGTTGGCCCATCTCGACCCAATTCTCAGGAATATCATCCTTTGAAATTCCTTTTCCGCAAACATATCAGTTTTACAAAAATACCTTGTCACGTACTCACACCTAGTGCAAATTTCTGTTCTTATACATGAATCGTTATCACCAATTTAAATCGATATTTCTACAATATGTCCCGATATGCATATTTTCAATCAGCTTTCTGATGCGTGCGTTACAGCATCAATATCGCGAATTGCTCAGTTCTGGTGATTCATAATAATTTTATCATCGGCAACAGTAACTCTGCGATTATCATTCCGCCATGTTGAACCGATCGGTACCGTTGCGATCTTTATGCCGCGGGCGTTATATGGTGGCGACGTTCGTCGTTCAAACGTTGACGCTGTTGGTTTCTGCCACCTGAACCGGTCGTTGTTTAACCGATGAAGCTGACGTGGACGGTGCGTGATCGTGGCGTGGACGTTTGAGTTCAGACCGACGATTGGGCAACCGACGACCACGCGTAATCGACTGGTTTCACCTTTGGGCAAATTTCTTGCCATTTCCTATCTTATAAACTGACATAATTTATTTCAACCTAACTGACCCAGTAACGGTTTTACGGAATATCGCGGACGGCTGAGTCTCCTGATTCCTACAATTTCGGTCCCGTGTTTTAGGGTGGAGTCAAGCGACCCCTTCAGGCCTTTATCGTCTCGGCATGCATTTTTGTGCCAAGTTCCACACTAACGACTCACTTGGTTTACGGGCATTCCGCGGACCGGTCCCAAAATGTCGAAAAATATTTTAAAGTCGGTCCCATGTTTTGGGGCCGGTCAATATTTCCCATTCAGGCATTTATTCATCAAGCTTTGTTAAAGCAATTTTGGTGAAATAAAAACACCCCAGCTTGACCCCAATTTTGCGGGCGATCCACGGCTTGGCTAGAAATCTCGAAAATTTAACAATTCGGTCCGTGTTTTGGGGCCGTCCAAGCACCGGCCCCTCAGCGACCTCGAGCCAATGGAAACATGGAAAAACCCTTAAAAATGGGAATAAAGCGCCGTGAGAAAATCTACCTCTTGGAGTTGTCAAAAACTATAGCCCGGGGTCCGCGCGTGCTTTGCTCCGTGGCGATTTTCCTTCTGCCAGAAGTCTCATGCGATCAGGTGGCGGGATCTTGAGAAGGAGTTTTCTCCACACTAGAAAACCTCCATTTTTGATTTTGTGACCTACTGCATCCCTCCCCACGTTTTGTTTAAGTGGAGAAGAAGGGTCCTATTAGCTATTTTGTCATTTTGTGACTTAAGTTCCAATTTCTATAATGCCATTATGTCCCTCTTTTACCAGTTTGATGTTGACACTATTGTGATCAGTTTCATCATTTATCTCACTTTACCATATGGGTTTTGATGTATATATGTGCTTTTGATAGCATCGAAAATGGTTTCATTTGCAAACTTGTGATGCCTCGAAAACGTGTCGACTCCATTGTCTCGGAAAATTGTGAAATTTACGTGTTAAGAGAGCGTTAGACTAGTGAGACGATTCCAACGGTGAAATCGGATTTCATCATCGAGATCTAGAGAAATTAATTACGGATTTTAGCAAGTAATTACAATTTATAATCAAAATTACGTTTTTACTTATATTCAAATTGGAATTTCTCGGGTTTACATATATATATATATATATATATATATATAATATATATATACTATATATATATATATATATATATATATATATATATATATATATAGTTATCTATATATATAAATATGTATATAAATATATATATATAAATCTATATATAAATATCTATACATATTACCATAATACTTATATATATACATATATATATATATATATATATATATATATACTCTGTTATTATCTATACCTCTCAAATATATATAAATATCTATATATATAAATCTATATCTATATATATATATATATATATATATATATATATATATATATATATAGTTATCTATATATATAAATCTATATAGATATACATATATATAAATCTATATATATATAGATAATACCTAAAATATATCTACTATAGATATTTACCATATAGATTTATATATATTTATATATATATATATAGATATCTATAGATATTGAATATCTATATATATAGATATGTATATATCTATATATATAGATATATAGATTTTATATATCTATATATATATATATATATAGATATGTATATAGATATCTATATATAGATATATACATATTTATATATATAGATAACTATATATAAAGACTCATAGTTGAATCAAGAATGTAAGACTCTTGGTGCACGGTATGGTCATTCACCACTCTTGGTGGCCAGCGAGGTTGAGTTGTCTTTGGACTACGTCTAATAAAGACTCATAGTTGGTAAGGGAAATGTAAGAGATTCAAAGTGTAAGCTTGAAGTTATGTATTTGGAGATGAAAACACGGAATGAGGTTATCACGTAGATTAAGAGTTGAGTGATAGGAGTCGAGATGACTCGAGTTTGAATACCCTTGGAAATTGCATTGGGTGTTGTTTGAAATTTGGCAAGGGCTCGGTAAATGGATGTAAATGCATGGCATGGATTGAGTTAACCGATGCAATTGGATTGTCGGTAATTATGTTGCCCAGAGCTTAGGTTACACACAGCGAGGTTGTGTGGGGTTACGTGTTGTGAGTGATCTTGAGTTGTCTTGAATTTCGGAATGAAATTCTTTTAGAGTGAGAATGTAAGACAGAAATTCAGTGCGGAATAAGGGCAAAATCGTAATTTGATTACAAAAAATTATTATGACAGGTTAAAATAATTAATTCACTAGATCTCCAGATGATGAAAGCGGATTGCCTTGGTTAGAACAAGTCTCATGAAATCTAGTTAGCACGTAAATTTATGATTTCTTGAGTGGTCGGATCGACCTTACGTTTTGAGCATCGCGTTTCGGTGTCGATTTTTCGATGCGAAGAAAGGCACATATAGCATGTACTCATGTACCATAAGTGGTAGCGGTAATGATCAGAAAATGGTGTGACCTTTAATCCCAGTGTCAGTTGACCGCCGTCGACCGCGAAATCATATTTCATATGCGAGAACCGTATACAAAATGGCGCTTGAAACTACTGCATCCTCTTCATAAAATGTACATTTTATAAAATGATTTAATACAATTGTATTTATTACAATTTATACAAACTAGGTCCTTTGCCCAGAATTTTACAAAAATACAAAGATAAGGCCATCTTGGTAGTTTCTTGACTACAGGCCGGAAGCGTTCCATCCCAATGTCTTTGGTGCCACAAAAAAATAGTCGCGGCGGGGTGAGCAAAGCCCGGTGAGTGGAATTTGTTCTTGGGTTGCGCCCACACCTGATGCCGTCTGATGGCCTGTAAACATCCACGGCCTTGTCTTGTCTCGTTAAATGCGTATATTATGAAAATTCATCGCAAATGCGTCGTGTTATTCGGTTTATAATAACATAAACTTAGCTCACATGAAATTTAAGAGCGCGATCCGGCGGTTCGTCTTGGAACAGCTACGATTTGCCTTGACATGTTATTTTCGTGTGATGTAACATAACACCCGCATGAAATCAATGAAGCACCCCGAAGCGGTCAGTGGATCTGTCAAGAAACACTACAGGGATTTCTTTCGGTCAGAAGCTTTTGGAATCGAAACCACGACCGTCAGGGCCTCGGCAAATCCCCATCCGTTACATAACCCTTAAGCGCGAAGTAAAGCGAGTAGGAGAAAAAAACCCCTGCCTTCTCGGGTTTGTGAAACTTCCCCAATCGGGTACTTTTCTGTAGCCATAGCGTGTAGACGACTTGCCTCACTTACGCTGACTTGGCCGTGGTCCGTGTAAGTAGATCTTAGAGAAGCAGGGCTTTTCTCTCCCAAAACCTCTTCTGCTCTCCTTTGCAGTTGAGTCTCTCGCCCATAACACCTCCGGCGGTTGGGTCGAGGTTGGTCGAGACGAGTCACCATGCAGCGTGTCGTTTCTCGTTGAATGTGGGATTACCCTTATCATATCCATCTCTGTGAGATTTATCGAATGGCATGATGCCATGTGTTACATGTAGGCCCACTTGAGCTCCATGTTTGACTGCATCTCAGATTGACCACGTGGCGCCTCTTGGGCCACTCAGACGTGCGAGTGTCCATCCTCTCGGTGCCTCAGCGTGAAATTAGAGTTTGTCTCGAGGTCGGCCAATGTCGGCGTGATGGCCTTCATTTCGCGAGACGATTTCAACGGAGAAGTCAGTTTCGTCATCGAGATCTAGAAAATTGGGATTTTCTGAAATTACCATTTTATCTTCCTTAGGAAATGCGGATTTTAAAGGTCTCTAAATGGACTGCTTAGGGTGAGTCTTGAATATCAAATACGAGAAAAAGGGACATAAATGTCAATTTTGGAATGTTAATATTTAGATGCCAAATTAGAGAATAGTGCTTCATCTCCCATTTTAAACTAAGCGTGACTTTCAAACCGGTGGAGATGCGGTAGGCGTGGAGGGGACCAAAAATGGTGATTCTAGAGAGAGAGAGCGTTCTACGGAGCAGGCTACAGCGTGGACCCATTGCAGTTTTGACAACTCGGGGTGGATTTTCTCCTGTGTTTATTCCCATTTTTAAAGGGTTTTTCACGATGTTTCGGTTAGTTTGAGGCGTGGTTGTTTGATCGGTCCCAAAACATGAGGCAAGGTGTAGAGATTTCTTGGGATTTTGGGATGGCGTGACTGCCTCCCCGGAAGCTGAAGTGGGCTGTTTGTGTGGAAATTGGCATTAAAATGCATGCCCAGAGATGATAAAGGCAGGAGGCCCAGGCGTTAGATGGAGTCAACATGGGACCGGAGTGATAAAATTTTTGGGAGAAATATGGAAGCGGCCAGTGGTACACTCCACGCTCTTATTACAGTGTGAAATCATGTATTTGTGTGTGATCATAATCATATTGATTGGATTCGCAGAGTCGAAGTAGTCGTGAGAGCACGGGTTCGCCTAAATTGAGCCAGAAGATTCTGTGAATTTTTCGGGAATAGTAGTAGGGTTTTACTATTCAGAAATGATCATTCTAAGAATGTAAATACGTGAAATTATGTGTTTGGTTAAGTAATTGAATCGAATTGCAGTGAACATTAGCCCAAGTGAGCTAATTTTTGGTGTGTGTGAAATGATAAATCATAACATGTTGTATGATTTAATTTCTATAAGCTCTCTTCATGTTATATATATTTGCATGTGATTATATCTTGTAATGGAAGCGCATACATGCATTCCATATACTGCAGGACACCACAGGATTATAGGAGTGAGTGCATGAATTAAGTCTAGAGAAAAAGGTTGGAGGAGTAGTCTAAAATGTTAATCATCGGAGGAGTGAGTCAAACTAAATAATATATCAGCAGTGGAGCGGCCAGTTGATATTTATTCATCGGAGGAGTAGTCCATGAGCAAATAATATATCGGCAGTCAGACGGCCCAGTTGATATTTATTCATCGGAGGAGTGATCCACAAACAAATAATATATATCAATCGTCGGGCGACCCAGTTGATATATATTCATCGGAGTTGCCAGCTAATAACGATAATTCTCGCGCACATCTGAGGCAAACAGGAAGTGTGAGAGAGTCGGTGGGGACTACGGATCTCAGATTGAGTGTATAGACATTCAAGTAGGATCATGCATTTGCAGATCGTTTAAGTGGAACATTGCACTGCATAGGTGGTGGGTAGCCCATGGGGCGTTCTCTCATGACTTTAGCTGCAACATAAGTGGGGATCCCCCTTTTTTGGTGCGAGGGCGCGTGAAAGGCAGTTCAGTCTTGAGGTTGGATAAGAAAAGAAAGAAAGCCAAGATTGTGGCTTTGATGATATTTACATGTATTAGAATTTGAAGTATTTTAATATATATTTGTATAAAATGCAAACATTTGAACTCTTGAAACTAATGGATATAGTTTGGATATGTGTTGAGCCACAGGTTAGTGGAGCCAGTGGCCAGTATTGAATCTCTATTATATATTGAGATTAGGATGGATTTATGGGTTTTGTATTTGGGTAGAGCTCCCGTACAAGAGCTCTGCTAGATTTTCTACCTAAAGAATGGCGTCGGGTAACCGAACTCCACTTGTATTAAGTTGGCGGGTAGTCAGCGGAGACCCGAGGTTTTTGAGGCGTCACAATAATATCTAGACATTAATGTTACTAAGAGTGGAATGTAATAACCATTAATTTAATTTTAAGTATACTAAATATGGTATTGTCGGCATTGGGTGGAAATCTGATCTCATTAAAATGAAATTATTTTAGATCCAATTCATAAAATTCTGTGTTTGATAGTTGGGGCATCACATAATCATTTTATTATTGGATCTTAATAGACCCACATGTTTCAAGTTAATTTTAACACACCATTCAATATTTATTAATTTATTAGGTTTTCCATAATAATAATAATATTATATAGACATTAATGTTACTAAAATTGCAGATATGATAACCATTAATTTAATTTCTAAATTATCTTTAATATCTTAGTATAGTCGGCGTTGGGTCGTACAATCTCATTAAGATTTGAAATTATTTTAGTTTCCAATCTCATAAAATCGATCATGTTTATCTGTTGAGGCATTACATAATTATTTTATTGTTGGATATATTAGGTCATGTTTCAAATTAATAAATTAATTTTTAACATGCACCATTCAATATTTACATTAATTTAATAGGTTTTCCATAATAATAATATCTAGACATTAATGTTGCTAAAATTGAATGTGATAACCATTAATTTAATTTCAAAATTATCTTTCTTGATATTATCGACATTGGGTTGGCACAATCTTATTAAAATTTTGAAATTATTTTAGTTCTAATCATAAAATTCGATCATGTCATTTATTATTGGACATAATGGGCATGGGTTTCAAATTAATTAAATTAATTTTAACCTTCACTCATTCAATATTTTACATTAATTCAACTAAATACTTCATAATAATATCTAGACAAAACAAATATCATTATGCATATCTTATATATCACATGATGAAGTATATAACTTTACCTATTCTAAGTAGCATGGCGAGAAACACATCATATATTATATCTATATAAAAAAACAATTATAAGCAAAGAATAAATAATGGGCCCTTAATCGGTTTCTAGAAGAAGAAAAAAATAACAAGCCCCGATAGGGCTGAGAACCCTAACTTGATATCTGGCACGTAATCGTCTTTCTTAGATTAAAATTGCTGAATTGTGGATGAGTTAAGTGATTTAGGGTTTTTAAGCCCCGAAAACTAAAACTCTTAACTAGTCCCTAAATAAGCGAGCACAAAAATGGAAGTGGACAATCTTATTACCTGGCTTTGTGCATCACGATATGTGTATGGAAGGTATATCACCACATGAGGAACTGACTAGCCAACATTTGTGCGGTCATTGACCTTGACCGCAACATCGCCAAAAATCAAAAGCAAAATGGTTGTGGTCGCATACGGCTTGAATCATCATGAAATTTTATGAGGATAGAACAACACTTAAGGAACTTATCTTGGTCAAATTCACGGTCAAAATCAGAATTACACACACCAAGCCATCAAATAAAAACTTCAAATCATCGCCATTCGGCTGCCACACGGACCTTGGATACGAGAATTTTATAAGGAGGTAGATCGAAGAGGATTAGGCGGCAATTTGATTCAATCGACTAGCACGACTTTATGCCCTCGGGCTTAGGCGGCGTGAGTCTAGTCTCGTGGCTTTATCTGTGCGTAGACTTGCGTGTCGAGGTCTTCAAATGACCCCTCTTCCTCCTTTGACCCTCCTTTGTGTCCCTACATGAGTTATGGTGTTGGTATGCTGACAGAGGCTTAGATCTGAAAAATAATGTTGATAACAATAGTTATTCACTTTGGATACTTATTATAATTATCGGTAAATCAGAATTTACATAGAATTATCCAGTAATAAATAAATAATCAATGGGAATACAATATATAGTTAGCCTCCAGTTACATAAAAAAAAAAAAAAAAAAATACAATCAAATTTCTACCATGGATTAAGGCGAAATAAAACATTCATTCATACAAAAATATAAATAACATGAAAACATAAAACTAAGTCATACTTATCTAATTAGATCAAATATACATGTAAAAATATAATGATTCGGTTTACCACACATTGAGTTGATGGGGCTCAAGGTACTAATTGTTAGGATCAATATACTTGGAAACTGGATCATGATTGGATAAGATATGTGATACGCTAATGTCATCGGGCTTAGAGGTTTTACTAACCTCTTAGCGCGGAACCTTCGAGCTATTCTAATTTAAACAAAGTCTGGTGTGGCGCGTGCTAATTCTGCCAAAGAGACTAAAGGAGAGAACACGTATGTGTGTAAAGACCCATATGGAGGAATATCAGGTCCACAGGAAATGATTACATTTTATATGCTGAAATTCTAACCTTATAGGGTTACTTATTAAGCAAATATGTCAGTGACTCACTAAACCACCTATATTGTATTCTATTTTTTTTTATAATTAGAAATCCATTAGAGAGTAAGGAGACAAATAGGCGAGTGTGCAGTATCACATTAGAAATCCATTGGAAGTAAGGAGGCTAATAATTTATGTAATCTCTCTATGTTAGATCTGATGATTCTTTAGATAAGTTTTTTTCTTGCATATTAAGTAACCAACTCTTGTTTATTATTGGTTTCTTATCTTTTAATAATTATTAATAGGTATATCACTACTGTTAACTGTGCCAGGGATCTAATGGTCCGTGATTAATTTTGGCTCTTCATCCAGCCGGATCATAGTGCTTTTAAACTGCAAGTGCAATTATTGTAAAAAATTGAACTTAAATTTGGGATAAAATGTATGGGTAGGTGAAAACTGTTTCTAAGATAACTTTTTGTTTTTCCAAATAAGAAAATAAAGATATATTTGATAACAAAAATTTTATTTTATTTTAAATCTACAAAAACTTTTTAAATTATTTCAAATATATATTTTAAAATTTTAAAAATTTATTCTATAATATCTATACAAAATACAGACACTTTATCATAAAATTATTTTCTAAAACATATTTAAAAATATTAAAACGAAATTAAAAGTTTCTAATGGGATTTTACTTCTTCGAGTTTATTGGTGTAGTTTTTTTTTTTTTAATTAAATTCCAATTCCCCGAACATAAACTTCCATTAATCATATTTGAATTGAATCTAATCCCCAAAAAACAAAAACTAGTGGAGTTAGATCGAATCATAAACATCCTAGGACAAAACAAAACAAAACAATCAGCGGTTTGAAGTAAAACAAAAATGTTCTTAAAAGCTAAAAAAGGAATTACAGATGGCAAGAAGACATTGGAGGAAGAAAAGGAATAATGCAAAGATGTAGATGGAATCGGCCATGTGAGAGATCACGTGACATGGCCTTGTAAGATGTAACTAATGGAAGCATGATTGTGTTGTAGACAAGAGTGTGCTCTGTAAGGTCACAAGTAGCGTCTTTTGATTGAACTGTTCTATTCCACGTGTCATTCTGGTATTGAAGTTAATATATCATGACATAATGGACAATTATTATCTACTCATTGTTTTATTACCACACCAAAGTGAGAGGGATGTGGCAGTACTTGCACGGTTCAGTAACACCTCACATTTATGTCTGCTTCCTTTAAATTGGAGTTCGATGAATGTTGGGTTATTTTAAAAAAAAAAATTTATCAAAATGAACAAATTGAAATAACATTTAAACTAATATGCAAAAATTATCATCTATTCTTTCAAAAAAGTAAAAAAAAATTATCATCTATTTTTAAAAAAAAAATTTAAGTAATCTTAGTAATCATAGTCATTGATTGTATTAATTAAAAAATTTCAAAATATTTTAATACTATAATAAATAACTACAACATTAGATAAAAAAAAATTCAATATTATGTTAAATAGCTACGGTATTATTCATTTTGCCATAATTTTGATATTATTTTATTTTTAACCTATTTTAATATTTATTTTCAAAAATAAATTACTCTGTCCATATCTGTAAAATGATGAAATTACAATTTGGATTAGATAGACATATTTGATAGACCATCAAAATTCGCTTCATTAGTATATTTTGTGAAGACAAAAATGTTCATCTCCCATCAAGTCAACCTCCAGTTTACCATCTCCCCCTTTCACAGTGCCACTCTTCCTATTTTTAATGAACTTGCTTGATTATCTTTTCAATTAGTGTTTCAAATTTTTGGATTTTTGTGTAATAAATGGAATAAATTAAATCAACTTTTGATATATATCAATATTACATTTACCTATATTAATAAGTAATTTAATAAATATAAAGCAATAATTTTTCTTATTCATAATAAAATTTATTTATAATATTGTAATTTTCATATTTTTAATCTTATTTTTTATACTTTTATATTTTATTTTTTTATAACTAAAATTTAAAAAAATAAATAAAACCCATGAAGTTAAACTTTTTTAAAGGTAAAAGTAATAAAAAAAACCTTAACTCATTAACAAAAAAATATTATTAATCATTTTAGTATTCAATTTAAAATAATATTTGAAAGTGATAAAATTAAAACGTAAATATGTTACAAACTAAAATTAACAACTAACAATTAAGCGTACTTTCATTCTGTATTATTTATCTAAATCTATATATAAGAAAATTATTGGAATTTTGTTTAAGGTTTTGATTTTGGAAATTTGACTAGGTGAATTGTATCGAAGTATAGCCGGCACAAAGAACACAAATCTTTTGAAGCTTTTGGTGCTTACTTTTAATTTGATATTGGGTTTAAGTTGAGAACACAACTTAAGACCTTCTCTTTTAATTTGTACTTATGAGATCTCGCTGCATTGAAGTCAGTGGATTGTTCCTCATGTTTTTTTATACAAGGGCTGTGAACTGTGGTTTGGCAGCCTCAGGAAGACCATAAAGAATCTTTCCTTCGATGAAGCTCACAGCATCAGCTCTCTTACCATCAAGGTTGCTAGGAGCCACATCCTTAGCCCTGTTCAGGTCACTTGGTGTTCTACGCTCTTAGTTTTGTAAGAATTTCGAAGTTCTTTCCTCCATAATGTGGATCTTTTGTGAAGTGTTTGGTTATAGCATAAACCAATCTTATGATTGAGTTTTGTTCTCCTTCCTCATTTGTACTTTAAAATATGAAATCTTTCTTTTCCATGTTAGTTTTCCTAAAAGTTTTAATGTGCAATTGAAACCTCTTTGTAATCAGTCAGACATTGTTCCCGATCATCATCTGTTTGCAAATAAGCGATGCGTGCCATTTATTTGGCTTACAATGAAGATTTCATGTTCGAGAAAGAGCATCTATATTCAAGAATAGATGTCATTGCTATTATAACTATTTTGTTTTTAGTTGTTTTCCTCAATTGTAAATCTGGAGGGATGAAGGCCTTTGATAAAGTTTTTGATCTTTACATTGAGTTTTTAACTTGTTTTATTTGTTCTTCTTCTTGCTCAAATAATATCTTGATAAGTTTTTTACGAAACAATAGAATTTGTTTTCTGATCCACTTAAGAAGTTTACTTGGTTTGACAGAGGATCTTTATTTCTATTCTGCTAATTTTGTGTTAAAAGTCTTATCAATTCATCATTACTTTATTACCTTCTCACTAATTTAAGGGGTTTTATTGTGGTTTGAATATAAGGCTTTCTTGTTTTTCCTTCTTTTCTTCACTTTTCAGGTTTATAATTTTTTGTAAAGTATTTGCTTTCAATTCTTAATTAGGTAGAAAGTGTTCTAGAATTTGATTTGTAAAATTATTTTGTTGCTGAATGCCTTTTATATCTTTCAATTTTGTCATTACATTTTCTTCTTTTGAATCAATTTGTTTTTAAAAGGTGAGGCTATTATTTCTACACCTTAGGCCATGCTTTTGTTTCTTCCCGAGGATGGGTTGATACTATCTTCTTTTCAGGGGCGTGTATTTGACTTCCATTCTTTTGAACATATTTATTGAGAAAAGGGATATTTTATTTGATTGTTCTTTGCATAAATATCAAAATATGTGTGAGACCGGAAAATCCATGTTTTCTAAGGAAGGATAAAATGGTAATTTGGACAATCAGAATTTTCTAGATCTCCCGGATGTGAAAGCGAATTCACGGGTTGGAATAGTCTGCGAAATCTAGCACGCCACGTCGAATTTAGTCGGTCCAGAACGGTCGGAATTCCGCGTTTCCGAGGCACGGAGGGATGCATGACGCAGCGCGTTTTGGGAGGCCCCGGAGGGCGCCACGTGTCGATCTCAGTCTTGATCCAAACTTGAGGTGAGTGGGGCTCACTTGTGACCACGTAGCATGATGCCGTGGGGATATCTCGAGGTAGATGGATGATAAGGATAAGGGAGGTAATCCAAGGTGTCGATGAGAGAAGTGGACATGTGGCGATGAGGACTTTCCTCTTGACGAGTCTTCAAATCGAGTTTGGAAGAGGGAAGAGGAGAGAGGAGAGACCCGGCCAGAAAGGGAGAGTGAGGAAAGAGAGGGTTTTTAGAGGCTCCACGCTCTCCCCAATTCCGGCGACTCGGACCGTTGGCTTATGACGAGACAAGGAGCAAAGTTGCTCCCACCCAGTACACGTAGTTACAGGTTTGGGAGTTTCGACAAACTCGAGAAAGGTAGAGTTTCTCTACTTGCTTTACTCTTTGTAAGGGTTATGTAATGGATGGGGATTTGTTGAGAGGCTGGATGGCCAAAGGTAGTTTGTTCAAAAGCTTTGGGCCAAAGTTAGGAAATCCACTAGAGTGTTTTGGAGACGGTCCGTGGGTACATTTGGGTGTTTTAACTTGATTTGCGTGGTGTCATGTTTATTACCATGAGAAAAAATAACATGTTTGTGTGATGTTGTGGCGGTTCAGGCAGGCGAAGCGGGATAGTGCCTTAACCAATGTGACTAAGTTTATCGGTATTATTATATTGAATAACATGATGTATGGATAAATTATGTTAATATACCATGAAGTGTTATCTTAGCATGTGTAAATATGTTTGTGTGCCATTGCATTGCACTTAGGTGGGAAGTAATCCAAGTAGGGAAATTCCACTCTTTGGGCTTTGCTCACCCAGTCGTGGAACACTATTTTTTTAGTCACAGAAGGCGCTTAGGGATGGAACGCTCCGGGGCCTTCAGGCGAAAGCGACCAGATGGCCTTATCTTGTAATTTTGTTCTTTGTAAAATTAAGGCGAAACCCGTTTTGTATGATTGTAATTAAACACAATTGTAAATAAATCATTTTTGTATAAAATATAATTGTGTTGAATGGATATACAATTGTCGAGTTTGGTTTACACATAAAACGTGCCTCGATGTGAACCGTGGATTCGCGAGGTTGTGGTGGTCAGCGGACACCTGAGGATTGGGCGTCTGAAAATGTGAACATTGGAATATTCTGCATTTCCATTGTTTCCATAGTTTTGATACCATTGTTCTCTAAATTTCTCTTTTGTTTCTTGAGATAATTTTGAGAAAAACCATTCTTTTTCTTTATGTTCTTGATTTTGCTTCTTTTCTGAAGTAATTAACACAATACATTTCAAACACATTTTTATATTTGTCATCATGTTTGAGCAGAGGCTCATCATTTAGTGACATCATTTGAAAAATGTTGAGACCACTATCTGGAGAGTTTTGAATGTTTAGTTTAAGGTCTTGTATATTTCATCTGGAATAGTAGATGAATAGTCTACTTCTTCACACACAGATTTAAGTTTGGCCGAACATTTGATCTTCTACGAAGGAGTTCTAATTTCTAAATAGAATTAGAAGACCTTGCGAATATGATCTTGTTAAGTTTTCTTTTCTTGGCTCAGAATTAATTTGAACGCATTTCCTTGTCCATCACCCATTATGGATAAGAGTTTTGGTTGTTCAATCGGTTTTTTGGAGCTAAGAGTTGTTTAGAGAATTCCATTCGAGAGGATTGTGTTAAACATTCCCATGGAATAGGTTTGGAATTATGACTGTTGAATTTTCTCGTTGCTTGTAAATTAATGTTTGATCTTTGGTGAGAGACAGGCAATTTGGATTAACTCTGAGGTCATTACTTTTTGTAGTATACACCTGTATACTATAAGTATATTTCTTGACTAGGATCCATGTCATAATTTTGAGTTTGAATGTTTGAGTTAAAAAAGGCTTTATGAATGTATCATTCTTACAGTCTAACTCTAGATTTAGGATAACAGTTTGAAGTCAGGTCCAAAGCGATGTATTTGTTCATTAATCCTAAAGGGAATCACGGAATTTGTTATGCTCTCTTGCATCACGCAGGCATATACATATAGGTTTGTCTAGCTTCTTTTAGTTGAGGTTTGGGCACTACAGATAATACATATGTAGAATTTTGAATTTTTCTTTTTGAATTTGTTCTAGATCCTTAAGATACAGAAGTTGATAGTTTACGTCTCGGGGAACCTATTGAATGAGTATTTTCAGAGAGATTTTGATTCTATAATCTTTTGATTCAAAAGTTCTATTTTGTATAGTTCTTTAATATTTTGTTTTGGCATTTCCCGATTTTGATATCTTTCGTTCCCAATCTTCTATAGAAAAAGAAAGTTTGTTTTCAAATTGTTGGGTGTTTTCTTGTATTTGTCTTAATTGTTCATCTATCCTGGATGAACTAGTATTTGAACTAGTACCTACAAATTTTTTGATGAAATTTGACATTTCTATCCTTTCTCTGGTAGTGGGATTCTAACATTTAGGGACCACCAGGACCACACACCACACAGAACTTCTGGTGACAGCGGATACAGGCTGACCAACACTAAGCTGTAAGTCTGATTATTTTGAAAGAATACAAATACAAAATTAATCAAGAATTTTGCCGGAACTTCAGCTACGATACCAATTCTCGGGACCTTAAACAATTTGAACATATATATTTTGAGCATTAAATATTAAAATTTTGAGCGGAAATGCTTGATGGGGTGATTTCTTCAAAAAATGCGGCGGCGTTGTAACACTTGGGTTTCTGTTTAAACACCGCAAGTGGAGTTCGGGAAGTTTAGGAGTTTCAACCTGATATACTATTTGAGATTGAATATATTTGAACAAACATGCAAACGGTATATAAATTTTGAATCAAATAAAAAGCAAATTGAAATTTGAATTGAAATTTATTGAACTTTGAAAACTTACAAACTTTGATGTGAAACTTTTACAGTGGGAAGCTTAATAGCAAAGTTGGATACAAAACTCTCGAGCTTCTCTCTAACTTCCTTATCTCTACAAGCTTCTGCTGGCTAAAGAACTAGCCCCTCCTTATATAGGAAATTTTGGATTTGAAATAAAACTTTGACGTCGCTTACAGTGGATCACATGTATGACTTTGAAGGGTCATACTTTTGAAGAAGTCCACATCTCTTGCTTTTGAAGAAGTCACTGCTTTTGTGTCGACAATTTTGTTTTCTTCTGCAAGTGGGCTTTGCTTTTGAAAGTGGGGAATGACACATCGGCGTTTGAAATGATCTAAGATCTTTATCCACCCACTTGTGGGTCAGTTTTCCATTCTTCATTAAATACGTAGGAAGAAAGCATCGAAATTGATTTCTTGGAATTTTGAGCTGTACATTCTGAGGCAAAGGCTTTTGAAGATGTTGATATCCTCCTTGTCAATACTTTTTCGAAGTGAAGGAATTGGTAACATGTCTTCATTTTCTTGGAAGAGGAATTTGTCTTGCTTCTTTGTGTCATCGTCTGAGTCGGCCCGAGTTTTGAAAGCGTCTGCAGTAAACCGCTTGGATTTGTTTGAGATAGGCCCTGTACGCTGTATTTGAAGGAAATGAGTTTCTTGTTATTGGGCACGGCAAGGTTAAGGACAGCAGGTGCCTTGGCGCTGAAGAGAGAGGCTTTTGAGTGGGCGCAGACTGTGCGTTTTAGCGGCTTATCGGCTTTGAGGCTTGTGAGAGATTTTGACGGCCACCATTTGATTTAATTCCTAGCCAAAACTTGGGAATGGGCGGATGGATAGTGATGCACAAATCCCAGCAAAATCGAGGATTCTTGTTGAAACGAAATTGATAGCTCATTCTGGGAGGAAAACTTGCGGTTGATTGAAATAATCAAAACTTTGGTGATTCCGGGACCAGAAAATATTTGGATTAGCTCCCGTAGAAGCCATCATTCACGAAACCAATTTGGAAAAGTTTTTTGAACTTTTTCATCAGATAAAAAACGAGAATGAGTTTTGGCGTCTGAGAAAGTATGGTACCAAGCATTTTTGTAGTCATAAAAATCCGTTTGGGGATCAAAATGTTCAGAAAGTCTTGTGGGTAAAAATATTTTGACTAATCTTTTCATTAATGACTTTTCAAAATTTTGCATTTGAGTAAACAAAATCCATTACCTCGGGGTTGCTGACATGAGATATTTAAACAATTCATATCTGATATGAATTCGTAGAATTACGGGTTTTTAGTATTTAGTTGGAAATGAATACTTTCATTTGAAAAAATCTTTTGACCTCGATCTCAGGAAGCGATACTGCCATTCGAGTTCTAAAATTGATAACAATTTTGATTCTTTTTATTTTGACCATATTACAAAAATTTTAGGTTGGTGTTTGAAAAAGAAGGGTTAAAGGAGTTTTTCTAAAGCTTGAAACGATTTGAGTTTGGAACATTTCTCCATTATAAGAAAACGGTGGGTTTGGATTGGATATTTTTTATATTTCTGATGAATTCAGTGAAGAATCGGGTAAAACATTTAGAAGATCCTTTGATAAATTCAATTCAAAATCAAAGCAGGATAAAATAGCTTGTCATCTGGCCAATACAATTTAAACTAAGTTTCAGACTAATCTTTTTGCATCATTCTGTCTTTCTTGCAACACCGCAATCTTCACAAGAAATTTTGTTACAATATCACTTTAAATTTTTGAATGCATAAAGCGATGGCTAAAATTTCTTTTTAACAGTTGAATAATTCAAATTGGACCACTCGAACACTGGTGAAATCTAACAAGTGGAAATTTTGTTTCGAAAATCTTGTTTTAAATCCCACCATCTTTATGTTGAGCATAATGCTCTATAATGGAAGGAAGCACGGGTGAGATGCCTAAGCGAGAAGTTCCTTAACACAGTTTTTTGACTTGTTTACGACTACTGGGTATGTTCCTCGGACGAGGTAAAAGTTTTTCTTTAACCTTTGAAATAAAGGCTTGATTAAAATCCTAAGATTTGGGTAAAACTCAGCTACATAGTTAAGGCTTCCTAAGAACCTTTGTAACTGTGTTTTATCTTTGATTTCATCAGAAATTGTTGCAAAATCTATTGCTCTTTGTATAGGTTTTATTTGGCCTTGATGAATATCAAATCCCTAAAAACTATTCTTTGTTTTAAATAAATTTAATTTTATTCTTGGAGATTACTAAACCATTATCTCTTACAATTTGAAAAATTTTTTAAATGTTTGAAATGCTCCTCGATTAGTTTGAAAATATAAAGAACATCATCAGTAAGCAATGAAAATCTAGTGTGATGCGTTGAATATTTCCATTATATCATATTTTGAAATTAGAGGGCACATTACGAGATACCATTCCATTTGAATATGTGAACATTGGAGTATTTTTGATTACTGAGATTTCAAAAATCTGAACATATTCATTAGATATTTCACAACACATCACTGCCTCAACCTTCTCTGGAACCATTGACACTCATGGTGCGACACCACGTGTCCCAAAAAATCTCCCCTCGATAAGCGAAACTGGCACTTACTTGAACTTGGTATCACGGTGATGGTCTCGACAAACGTAACACAATCTCAGAGTGATACTCATGCTCCCACTTTCGTGGGAGTAGGTCAAGAACCTATCCCCAGAAGACTGACAAATGATCGGTAGGTTGGAATTTACCACATCATGAGGTCCATGAATCTTGCGTGGCCCAGCATTCGATCGATCGAAAGGGCATCAGTGAAGCTTCAAGTGCCCCCGTGGCGTCCTGGCGGTCTTAGGGATATCTGTCTCCTAACTCGGTGATAATGACCGGTGCGAAGGTACATCTTGGAGTAGACTCGCACTCTTCTCAGTGATCGAATAAATCCGCTGATCCTCGGTAATGGAGTGCGGAATTTTGGATCATGCTTGGGTTCATGTCTATAGCCACTTCTGGCCAGAAGGGTCTTGCCCCTCTTCTTAACTAGAGGCAAGGCCCCCATGGTGAAGTGCTGGTCTAATAATCCCCTTGTCCGTAGCCACTTGGTGGACTCGAGTTCTCTGACTCGGCCCAGGATTGCCATCTGTCTTGGAATCATAAGATGGTTAAAGTACAGGAATTGTAACTGATCAAAGTCTACATCCCTAAGTGGAAGTAGTCGGGTGGCTCATTTGAAAAATATTCGCGTACGCAACCACTTTCGGTGGATCTGATGCGGTCTCACCTGGAATCCTGCAGAGTAAGACCATTGCTAACCCATGTCCACAACACTTGGACTCATATCTTCAAATACTTTTTTTTTTTTTTTTTTTTTTTTTTTTTTTTTTTTTTTTTTTTTTTTTTTTTTTTTTTTGGGGCGAAATCTGATTCTTACCCCACAATCTGACAATCATAGTCTTGCATGTGAGGCGGTAACTCCTCTGCGCTCTCCTGATCGATAACATATGTATCCAACCAATCCATCCCGAGGATGACATCGAACTCGACATATCCATGAAATCCTCGGGTCCATTGTGAGTGGGGAACAAAGTCCTCTAACTTCCTGTATGACTTATATCGTTACCTATTCTCGCCCCTAATCCTTGGGGAGAATTCATAGCCTAGCGACTCCTCTAAGGTCTCTGGGGTCCTTGCCCATTTCCATATATTTGGGCCTCATTCTCTACAAGCTAGGCTTGTGATGAAAATCACAGTGGGTGTCGGAGGTAATCTGTAGCCTCTAACACTTTCTCGTTCTGCGTGAACCGATGGTCTATAAATCGGATCTCTACCTGACATGAATGTCGGAGAATGATCACGTCCACAAACCTCACGGAGGTTCATGGATCTCATATACCTGCTATACTAGCACGTGCAATAAGCGACCTCTGCTGCCCGACCTCTACAGAGGCCTGTTGATCAAATACAAACGGTTGGTCAATTGTCAATGGTGCCTGACCAGTGCCCCGTGGGCGTCTCTGTCCTCGTCTCTCTCAGCCATTTACCGTCAACGGCAGCAAAAATCAATTAATTAACAACGGTCTGACTAGTAATTGGATGCTGTTACTAATAGACTTGACAACCATGAACTAGATTTCATTTCCTAGTGATTTTCGATTTAACCACTTAAAATTTCATTTAATTCTATAAAAAATTCTAAATCTTGCGTTGTTGGCGCCCAGTCACCAGTTATGATTCGACCTTGGCGTTGCGTTTTCATCACATTGCACGGTATGATTTGATCTTGACTCTTGTTGCGTGATCACGTTCGATGTTGTTCAAATCAATCACGATCTATAAAGCGCGCTTGGCGGGAATAATGTGCTTCGCCGGTGTCGCGTTCGTTGGTTGCGTGTTATTTTCTAACCAAAATTTTGAAAAAGTTCGTACGTTATATTTTAAAATTTTGTCAAATTGTTGATTTGATTCTTTGTTTGATTGGCCAATCTTCATTTCGTTTTTAAAATTTTTATTTACAATGACGTTCATTGGCGATCATCGACGATCTTGATTGGTTCTTGGTGGTGACCAGTGTATTACGAATATTGTTGTTGACAAATAATGACTCATTGTATCAGACATTATTATGTTCATGATCTGTCTTCAATGTATTTCATTATCTGCGGTCTAATCTGTATCATGTATGACGATCATATTATTATCGTGAATCTTTCTTTCATATCTCTTCAGATCTTATTCATTCTATTTCTGTGTTTATCTATTTGTCATTGTTATCTTTTCTTGGTGTGAACATCTCTTATTACACACCTCCCATTGTGTGCTGTTTCTTGGCATGCTGTGACCCGACATGACCGATGACGACCTGCGTCACGATACAAATTTTCTGTATCGTGACTCGATCAACGACCACATGTCTGATATCTACATTACATCTGAGTTTTGTATTGCAGCTGATAACTTATTCTGTCTGTCCCAGCCTTCAAACCTTCTGATACCAATGCTCATCCAGCTCTTCTTGTCTGAAAATCCTTTCTCTATCTAATCCCGGGCGAGTAGCCTTGAATTCTGCACCATAAATTTTTTTTTCATTTCTCTTTAATTAAAAAAAAATTTTCTCATTATTTCAGCGGTAAAAAATCACAAAAAAAATCAAAAAATCATTTTTTTTTCATTTCTTGGACACTGAATAAATTTATAAAATTTATTTTCTCCATTTTCTTAAATTTTATACCATATGAAACCTTAGAAAATTGTTTTCCACTTCATAACCAAACCAATTTATAAAATTTATTTTCCTTTTCAGTTTCAGAAAAATTTTCTCCTCAAATAGAGATTTGTAAATTTATTTTCTTCCATTTTCTTCAATTTTCACTTGCAATCTTGTATTTTCTCCTCCATATAACCAATGGTGAAAAAATTTATTTTCTTTGCTTTAAATTTCTTCTCACTTTCAACATCCCAAAATAATTTAGTAAAATTTATTTCATTTAATTTTCTTCGAGTTTTACAACGTAAAACCTTAAAATTACCTTTCTTCTCCACTAAACCAAATAAATTATGAATTTATTTTGGTTAATTCATATTTCAAGTTTACACATTTGTAAGCACCAAAAAATGTTCCTACGTCATCTATCTTTATCAGCGAGCATATCACCCGTAAAATTCCAATCACATAACACCTACAATTCATGTTATGCACAACCAAGCATGCAAGCACACTTCCTGTAAAAAATCCGATCACACAAAACACGCAGCTTTACATGCATGCGATTGTCCTGAGTATTTATCAGTGATTTCCTAGGTAATCTGTACCTATCTGTATCATCAAACCACCTGATGGTGATGCTCTCATCAAACTATGGCCTAAGCCCAAATTTTCTATCCATAGGTTCCCATAAACCTATACTCTACCCATGCTACCACCTAGTGGTGATGGATACCCAAACTTGAGCTCCTTAGGTATTTGTATACCTAAGCTACGTCACATTGTAACGCCCGAAAACCGGGGAGTGAGTTGACTACCGTCGGCCGCGGAATACAAGTGGAGAGTCGGGTTGCAGGCCTCAGAAAATGACCGAGAGTCTCCTTTGTACGGGGAGCTCTACCCCGAATACAAAACTGTATAAAGCATCCCCGATCAACAATATATGCAATACTCTTGCCATATCCAATCTGACCCACTTGGGCCCATCGACTGTACTCGACACAATATATCAGGCTATATCAATAGTTTCAAGAGTTAACCTCGTTTTTGCTCTTATACGATACATACATTAAAATTAGAGAATTCTAATGCATGTATAAATCAAAGCCCTGACAGAAGCTTTCTTCATCTGACCTCGAAGGAATGAGCAGTCTCACCATGCAGCTCCACAGTGCACAGTAAGGGGGATCACTGACGAGGTGAGCTAAAGCTTCGATGGGAGAATCGCCTAAAGGTGTTCTCCACCTAAGTGCGATTAATGTTCCAATTTAAACAAACGTTCAGCAATGTGATCCTACTTGAATGTCTCATTGATAGCTCGGATCAGAGCCCTCATAGGCTCTCTCACACTCGCCTAAGCCTCGTATGAAATTTTTAATTTATTAGTGGGCAACCCCTCCAGGTGAATATATATCGATTAAGGTAGCTCAGTGATTAGTATATATTAATTGTTATGGACTACCCTCGGAGTGAATAAATATCAGTTGGGCGCTTTCAGAAATGATTTGATATATTCTTTAGTTTAATGGACTACCCTCAGATGAATAAATATCACTTGGCTAGCTCAGACGGTTGAAATATTCTTTAGTTTATTGGACTACCCTCAGATGAATAAATATCAAGCTGGTAAAGCTCAAAGCGGTTGATATATTATTTAGTTTGGACTACCCTCAGATGTTTACATTTAGACTACCCTCCAGAACCTTGTTTCTCACAGACTCATCTCATGCACTCATTCTATCCAACCTTTGGATGTTCGGTGCATATGGAATGTTATCTCATGTCAGTTTCCAATTCGTCTAAATCACATGCAAATATATATACATGAATATATTTACATAAAACTTTAAATCACACATCAAAATTAGCTCACTTGAAACTAATGATCATACAGTAATTTAATTTAAATCACTCGGCAATAGCGATACTTTCACGAAAATATATATTTTTAGAACACTATTCAGGGAATAGTGAAACCCTAATTCTTATTCAGGAAAATCCGCAAACAGGTTCACTTAGTGAACGCCAATCCAACGTTCAGGCCCAAAGCATATCAGCAAGCATTTAAATACGCAATTAACACCCGCTCACAACCGAGCCCTAACATATGGAGCAGTCACGGCCACAGAGAAAATCCCAAATAAATTCCTGGTCGGTCCCGTATTTGGGGTAAGATAAACCAACACAGCAACTCAAACTAGCAAGAAACATCAAAACCCTTAAAATGGAATAAAACACAGTAGGAGAAAATCATACCTCTTGGAGTTGTCAAAACTCGCAAATCAGGTCCACGCGTAACTGCTCACGTGAAACATTTCCTTCTTGCTCAGAAGGCAAACCTTGGTCGGAGTTAGCCGTATTTTTAGAGAAAGTTTCTCTCTCTAAAGCATTCTCTCAACCAAAGCTCTTTGCATCCTCCAATGGCAATCACGTTTTTTTGTTATGCATGGTGGGGAAGGCGGCCATGCTATTTGGCTTCTTAGTGACTAAATCAATTCCATATATCACCATTATGTCCCTCATTCTCGAATTTGATTTTAGAAGCCTTGTCACGGCCTTCAATTTTCATCATTTATCTACTCATACCACTTATGTTTTTATGAGTACATGCTATATGTGACTTTAAATCGCATCGAAAATTAGTTTCACCAGGAGCAACGATACCTGGCGTGTATCGACCTCATTTGTCTCGAAGAAAAATTCTGAAATTTTACGTACTAACTAGATTTGTGACAGATTCAACGATGCAATCGTTTCGATCATCTGAGATCTAGAAATTGATACGGGACTTTTTAATCGTAATTACAATTTAATCAAATTACGATTTTGCTCTGATATCTGAATGAAATTTCTCGTCTTACATTCTCCTCTTAAAAGGAATTTCATTCCTTAAATTAAATGGTCATTATTAACATGATGTATACAAACATGCACCTACCATGATGTAAACTAGTCATTTAAATCTTAAATGACTAAACCACACTCTTCATCCCTAAACAAGAAGCGGATAGGTAACCCGCATCGTGTCCTCGCGATCCCACGTTGACTCCTCCATTCCACATTGCCGCCATAGCACTCTCACTAGCCTGTCTTACGTCGCAAAACCTGATCACGGCTACAAACAATGCACCCTGGTCCCTCCTCAAAGGTCCCATCGTTGTCAACCTCAATCTAATCCCACCACCTCTACGAGCTGATCCGAGCATACTCTCTGAGCATGGAGACGTGAAATACCTCTGACACCCGCGGGCAACGCTAACCTAGCAAAGGTGCTCACCCTCCTCGAGCACTTAAAGGTCCAATGAACTCGGCGATAGCTTCCGCGCTTGCCGAACCCCGACTAATTCCTCTTAGGAATCACCTTCGAGAAGACGCGATCACCCAACTCGAACTCTGGGCGGTCGACGTCAGACATCTATATAGCTCTTCTCGCAGCCCCGAGCCGTGGAGAAGACGCTATCAGACGGGCTCACCTTCACTCTTGAGGTGTTCTAATCAAATCCAACTCGTGATGGATCTCTCTCCACCTCATTCCATCCTCACCCTGACTCCACATGGCCTCCCATAATGCCTCATATGGTTATATTCAGATACTCACTCGATAACTATCACAGGCAATCCACTAAGGGTAATTAACTCTTCACCCTTACGATCCAGACACATGTTCAAGAATATTCTCTAACACCCGTATGTAATCCATACACACGTAACCCTACACAACCCTTGCTTGGTGTGTAACCGCTAACCTCTCCAAGGTCACAATCACTGACAATCCAATGGACTGTCAACTCAATCCATGCCATGCATATCATCCATTTACCGAGCCCTGCCAGCTCAACAACACCCAATGCAATTTCCAATCTGTATCCAAACTCGAGTCACTCCTCGACTCCTATCACTCAACTCTCGCCAAGGTGATAACCCGTCCGTGTTTCATCTCGACACATAACTCTTTCGCTTTACACTTCAGCTTTTTACATTTCCCGATTCAACTATGAGTTTTTACTGACGTAGTCCTAAAAACAATTCAACCGTATACTCACCAAGAGTGGTGAATGACCGTATCGTGCACCCACACCTGACTCGACGCGATGTTATCGCGGCACACAAACGCACAGTGACACCCACTCCTGTGGTCCGCCATGAGTGATCTGAGAGATCTCTCACTCATTATCTCGACCTATCAGTCAATCCTCACCCACATCCTGTGGAACATCTATTCTCGCTCTTAAAATTCCTAACCTCTAAGCCCAACCAATGTCTTTTCTGCATGACAACCCCGCCAGTCTCACCATCGACAACCCGGGCTGGCCTGCCAACTCCATCCATGTCAAGCTCGACATCAACAACCAATACCGTCTACCACTTAAGGTCCACCACGTCAGTCACAGAACCCTGATACGCCCTCGACTTCGACTCCACACTCCGCCCTCCACCATCCAGGTTGCTGGTGCCAGATGAACTAAACTCGAACTAGTTCCCCAACCCTTACTAGGCGCTGAGAATGAACTCCAGATACCTCCTCGCTCTACCGCTAACTCGGGACTCGCATTGTCCCAAAGTCTGGGATCCCCGTCCCTCGGGGGAAACCCGCCACCATGCTCAATCCCTGCCCTAGTCCCGAAACTAGTGTGAAGCAGGTCACTCTTCCCGAACTAGAGAAAGCCGATCCTCCTTGTTACCAACACCCGTATTCCGAGTGGTTCCAAGTATCCGACCTCTCTCTATGGTCAAGACTGTCTCAACCATAGAGTCCATGTCCCGTAGGCGAAGTCCCACGATCCTGGTCCTAATGGACAACTTCACCCCATTCCTCGTGTCTCTGTAATACCCAACCAATCCCAAGAAATCCACGACCGAAGATTGACATTCGACTCTCCCAACTCATCCCGCTCAACCTTCTAGTCGACCGACACTCCCGATGCCGGGACACCACGTGTCCCAAATCTCACCTCAAGAAGCCAAACTCGCACCCATCGAACTTAATGTGATAACCCGATGGTCTCTCGACATCCAGAAAATAATCCTCATGATACTCATGTCTCACTTGAGACCGAGTAGATCAAGATGTCATCCACGAAGACTACGAAGAACCCATCTAGATAAAGGTTGGAACACTTATGATGATCCATGGAACGTCGGCGCATTCGTTAATCCAAAGGTGTCACCATCCGAAGTGCCCATCGAGTCCAACCGGTGATAGGGGTTGTTCTCACCCCTAATCCTCACCGATGGTAACCAAAGGCGGCGGTCTATCTTTGGGTAGACTCGCGCCTCCTCTTAATCGGGATTAAAACAAATCATCAACTTCTGCAATGGGCACCATCTGATCGTAACCCCGCTCAATTGCCTATAGTCAATGCACCGTCGAAGGGTCTCATTCCTTTTTCGGGCAGAGAACGCAACCGAAGCGCCCCATGATGAAGTGCCGCCTAATAAACCCTCACCACAGATTCCGTGAGCTGGGACTCGTCTTACAACTAACCCGGCACATCCTTCGCAGAATCATAGAGATGGTTAAAGTACTGTGGTGTAACTCGATACCGGGTCTACATCCCTAAGTGCAGGTAGTCCCGTAGCTCATCCGGGAGCAATATCGGGCGCACCCGCAAACCACCGAGGTAGATCTAAGTCCGTCTCACCTCGTCCCTAGGGTAGCGTCATGAATGCACTCGCTTAACCCGTCCCCGAGACCTCGGACTCGTATAACACCGGGGGAAAAATGTCATGCTTGTCCCCTGAAATACCACACGACCATCACCCCGCGTGAAGGCTGTAATCCCCGCACCTCACAATCGATAACAACCCCAGAACCGTCTCACCCAATCCATCCTAAGTGATGACATCAAACTCGACATGTCCATGATCCTCGTGTCCACCGTATAGAGTCCCCGAGATCTCCAAATAAGTAACCTCGACATATCATCCCTATTATCGCCTAATCCCTGGGGAGAACTTCACATGTGCGGCTCTCTATGGTCTCTGCAGGTCCTCGCCTCCCTTTCCACCCTATTCAGCTTCATTCTCTAGCAAATTACTAGTCTAATCTCGGAGCCAGCCAGAGGTGTTCCATAGCTCTAACACCTTCAATCTGCAGAGATGCAACCAATGGTCGTCCACCATCAAATCTTTCCTCAGAATGTCAAGGATGATACGCCCTAAACCTCCGGGGTTTACTAGATTCTCCTGTCACATGCTATACTAGTCGTGCTATAGCATTCACGTAATACCTACAAATTTCTAAGAAAGTCTCACTGATCAAACAC
The DNA here is from genome assembly GCA_016808115.1 of Tetrastigma voinierianum. Classification (NCBI taxonomy): domain Eukaryota; kingdom Viridiplantae; phylum Streptophyta; class Magnoliopsida; order Vitales; family Vitaceae; genus Tetrastigma; species Tetrastigma voinierianum. Next base: position 12,867 of record JAEQBH010009325.1, on the reverse strand, counting down.
CGACAGCTCGACTCAGCGCTCCCGTGGATCGTTCTTCACGTCCTCGCCCTCTACTAGCCATTTACACAATAAACATGGCAACAAGAGTCATCTAACTTTTCATTTCCCGCCTAACTAGTAATGCACATGCCAATAGACTCTACAAACTGCCATGAACCGATCTGCTCATTTCCTGCTTAAAGCAAATTCCAACCAATTAGTTCGTTTATTCAATAGTTGCTATTAACTTTCTTGCTCATTTCAAGACTCCAAATCTCCTAAGGTCAAATCCCTAACCTTAGCATTCACCTTCCTATACGCATTACACCATGTATTACACTCAGACGCAACTATCGTAATCACCATTTCAAATGGTAGTTAAATCCAATACGTGATCTTCAAGGCATAACCACAAATTCTCGAGACACTAACTAATCATACACATAACTCAAGCAGACACGCGAATCATTTCTCAAGGGGTTAAAATATTGTTTTCGAACAAAATTTTATTTTCAAAATTTTTTATTTTTGAAAATTTTATTTTTCTAAAATTTTATCAAAATTTATTTGATTTATTTGATTTATTTGAATTTAATAATAAATTTTTTTCAGTAATTATTACACCATCGTTGTTCATTTGGTGACTCAGGAAAAAAAACGAGTCAAAACGGATCTATACTGGCTGAGTGCAACTTAGAGCAATGTACCCTGTTAGTCACTCAGCGCCTGTGCCACGCCCCAAAGCCGGCGCACCCGCGCCCATCGCCAGCCGCCGCCGCGCCACGCTCGCCCCGGCCGCCACGCCCAAACAACACAGCGCCGCGTCCCGCCCCTCGGCCGGCACGCCTACCGTGGGCTCGTCACAAGGCTTCCACGTCGCACGGCCAGCCGCGCCGCGCCCGCCCAGCGCCCCCGCCGGCCGCCTCAAATACAAAGACGCCACTGCCAAAGACAAGCTTCAGACGCCAAAGACGACGCCGCAGACTCGTCAGTCATTGGCCAATTAATGTGTGTAAGGTGAGGCTCATTTCAGTGGTCTCGCATCTGAAAATTAATTTTTCCTTTATTATTATTTTTTTTCCGCTATTTCCAAAGAACCGAAAATCACTAAATTATTATTATTATTATTTTTCATTTTCTGACACTCAAATAAATTTTAAAAATTATTTATTCCCATTTTCTTCAATTGTACCACTGTAAAATCTAGAAAATTATTTTCATCATTATTTTTTTTTTTCACTCAGAGTCTTCCTTGCTACTTCACAGTGTTTTAATCGTGAGTTTTAGTTATTTATCTCAGGCAAACCAAATAATTTCAGTTTTCCACAAAACCCACACTGATCTTGTCCAAAATTTGAGCCGCGGCCCGCACTGTTCCGACCATTTTACCAAAAAATTTTCAACCAACTTGTTCTCACACTAATCCTAGTGTTCAACATTTTGAAGTTTGTTTTGTCTCCAAGTGCTATCCACCTAAGCACACAACTAAACACAACACATGATCAATCAACAGGTTATAACATCAATCATACCATCACATAGATTCACAATCAAACACACATGCAAGGTGACGCCTCCCAAAACCTGTGTGGGTCCGTTGACTACCCGTCAACCTCATGGGTCACAGTGTTTCGATTTACGCCAACCGACACCACTTTAGAAAACGCGTAGAGTCCCTCAGATCGAGTCACCCAAATACAGCATCTTACATATAATTGTCTCAAACAAATTCAATATATGTCAATATATATCCAATACGCCACTAAATCACAAACAAGACTCCAATGTACATGCCAACTATGAAACCAACTATATAATCTAATAGTTACAAGAGTTAATATTTTTACCTTTAAACAATACATATATTAAACTAGAAGGTTCTAATACATCAGATAACCACCAAAGCCACATCCCGAATTCTCTTTCACGATAAATCTCTAGGACGAGCTCGGTCCCTTCGCGCACGCTCCCCGTAATTCCTCAGAAAATAAAGGGGGATCCCACGACCTAGGGTGAGCTAAAGCTCGCAGGAGATTCTGCCAGCTACTCACCATCTAAGTGCATGTCTCCAGCAAACACACATTCTGGCAGCTGCATGATCCTACTTGAATGTCTACATGACCAACTCGATCCCGAGTCCTCATCAATTTCTCTACACTCGGGCCAAGCTCTGTATGAGAATTAATATTTTAATTAGTGGACAACCTTCCGATGTATATATATCAATCGAGGTCATTCCGACGATTGATATATAAATTAATCAGGATCATCTCCTGATGAATATCAACAGTCTTCCGGTCATCATATTTCTAAGTTTGTGGATTCATCTGGCGAATATTAATTAATACCCGACGATTGATATTTTAAGTTTGCCGGACTACCCTCCGATAATTTATATTTTAGACTACCCTCCAACCATTTTCCTCTATATCTCATGCACTCACTCCTATAATCCTAGGGTGATCCAGCTACACATGGAATGCATAAGTAATTCCAACACATCAATCATACTGCAACATATAACACAAATATATTCACATTAAAAATTAAATCACACAAACATGTTATGTAATTTATCATTTCAAACACCAAAATTAGCTCACTGGGCTAATGTACCAAACATAAGCAAATTCGATCCAATTACTTCTTAACCAACACGATTTTCCTAAAAATACATTTCTTGATTACTATTCTGTAAGATAAACCCTAGGGTTTATGCTCCGACATCAATTAATCCTCTAGGTTCATATTTTGAACTCAGATTTCACTCGCCAATACCGGCCTCAAACCAACCAATACATGATTCACACCACCAAACCCCATCTTTCATACCCATATACTGTGAGGCACACGCTCCATTTGTTTAAAAAATAGATAATTCGGTCCCATGTTTTGGGATCATCCAACTGCCTTAGCCACCCTAATCGACTCATAAACATTCAACAACATTAAAAATGGGAATAAAACCCACAGGGGAGAAAATCCCATCCTGAGAGCTGAAGAACTCACTCATCTTTATCTCATCGCCGTATCATTCCACAGAACATTTCTCCTTTCTTGTCCCGAAGACCGCCGACCATCGATCGCTGCAGATTTCTGTGAGAGGCACTCTCTCTAAATCTCTCTCAATCTGCTCCCGCTGCTCGTCGCCCGCTTTTGCTCACTTTTAATATTCGAGAAGAAGACCACTGCTCTGACTTTCTAATATTATCATTTAATCTCTAATTAAAAACAATTAATTCTCTCTTTCTCCCGCCTTGACATTCTAAGACTGGTCCCCTGCCATCCACTACTCACTTCTCTACTCATACCACTTATGGTACATGAGTACATGCTATTTGTGCCTTCGTCGCATCGAAAAATCAATTTACTACATTCCTAAACGCCAGATGCTGTAAATGTCGACCCGACGTCTCAAGAAATTGCGAAATTTTTACGTGCTAGCTAGATTTCGCTGAGACGATCCTGCAACTGGCCAAGAATCGCTTCTCGGGGCTATCCGAGACTAGGAATTAATTACCACTTTAACCGTAATTATAATTTTCAGAATCAAAATTACGATTTTGCCCTTTGGTTCCATTCTGAATTCTGTCTGCATTCTCCCTCTCAAAAGAATTTCGTCTCGAAATTTGTGACAATCATATCACTCACAACACGTAACCCTACACAACCGCCAAACTCAACCTCTAAGGTCACAATACCTACTAATCCAATGGATTGTCAACTCAATCCATGCCATGCATGACATCCATTTGTCGGCAGCCCTCGCACTTCAACAATGATCAAACAGCCTCCAAAGGGTCTAAACCACTTAGTCACCCGTGTGGGACCCTTACCCGACCGACCAAGCCATGATCTCGAACCGGAACCGGATGCCACTAAAATCACTCCAATCACCAACTATCTGCTAAGCGATTAAAAATCTGGCAAGCCCATAAACATTTAACAAAATACACGAATCCCACCAAAATACATTTACAATGAAGGCATTCAAGCCTTTCAAAATGATTACTGTATGATGTTCCAAGATTCATCTGTTTATACAATAAAATATCCATATCAAAAGAACACATGAAATAGAGGTATTATGCCTGAGCATACCCGAGATTTCTTTCTTGCACTCCGCTTCCCATCTTGGGTCCGTTTATCGATCACTATTCATCACTTACTCTACAGATGGTAAAAGAATACGCTAAGCATTTTCATGCTTAGTGGTCATACAAACCATTCTCGGGCCTACTTAAATCAATTCATGCAATTTAATAATTCGTAACTTTCAACTGGCCTGATGATCAATATAAATACAATACATATAATACTTTGTTATATACAATTATGTTCATCATCATCCGATGTTAGATTATAATCAATATTTCACAATCTCAATCAATCTAAATATGCTCACAAATTCAATCTGAAGTATGACATTCAATTCAATTCGAAAATCAATCAAGATATTAATCCAACTGGCCATGCCAATCAATTCAGTTATGCCAATCCATCCGCTTATGCCAATCAATTCATATGTTCTAACTAATTTAACTTATGTCTTCATATGATGAGGTCAGGCTCACCATCTGCCCCGGGTCTGTGTCAGATCACATGGTTTTATAACACAAGAGCATTTGCCCCGTCGGGTCATCAATCGGTGCTATAAACAACAAATAAAGAACACACTGATAATGTCCCCATGTAGGCTGCAGATCGGAGTATACATCATTGTTCAAGTAAAGATTTATTTGACCCTATCGGCATACCAATCTATCCTTAATGCGAAAATAAACTAACATTCTATTATGGCTGTCTAAATCCTTTTATAGCAAAATATAGTACAATATGTACGCTTTGTATAAACAGTTTATTTTCAATAATCATGCAATTTTATATGCAAACATTTCACAATCACTCTTTCAAATAAATTAAATCACTTCAATATGCTTTAGAACAAACATGCAAATCTTAAACAGATTAGAGTTGTAGAACAAATATTTCAAACTGAAATGAGAATAGATTTAAAGAACAAACCCAAAAATCTTGCACTTTGATTCCAACTTGGAATCTCTAACTACGCTTGGCTTTTCCTCCTGTCATTCCTATTCCAAAACCATTAAAGAATAATATATTCATGCTTACTAGTAGTTTCCTTGGTTAGATTGATTGGAGGTTAGTATGAGTTCCAATTTAAACAAGCTATATAGATGATTTTGACTCACTGATTTCATATAAGTCAAAGATCAACTGAATCTCAGTTCGAATGGGCTGAGTTATGACCTCCGAAGTCGAGGTCACACACAAATAAATCCTGAACTCGACGAGAGCTGACCTGACCTGAGAATTAGTCTGATCTATCACCCGGTTAAAGCTCCGGTCCTCCTAGTCATATTAATGTATTCGACTCACTGGGCTCTTCCATGTAGTCCAAGAACCCAACCGGAGTTCAAACGGAAGGAGATACGACCTTCCAAAGTTTGAGGTCACGCATATCAACTCTTTGGACAGAGCTGACCTAGGATCGACGAGCTGCACTTTGAAGTGACGAGCTCATTCAATACTCCTGTCACTCCAATGTCCCTCTGTATCAATGTATTCTTTAACCCACATGGCTTCTCCATAGAGTCCAAGAACACCCAAATCTGAGTTCAAACGGCAGAGGTGATCTCCGCTGAGGTCATGTGAGTCAACCTTGACGAAATGAAGCTCTTCAGACCTAACGACCTGCAGATCCGACTAATCCCTGGCCAGACCCCACTAATTTCTGCTGTGACCCCGACTGATTCTGGGCTGATCGACCACCGGCTTGACCGACCAATTCTTCCATCCATTTGACTATTCTCAGTAAAAAGACCATAACTGGTCTGGCTAAGAGTCCCACTGAGAAATTGCAGCCTAACATCAAGTTCATTGACGTGGCGCACAGTCACAAGGACCACTGCCAATTATCTTTTATTTTTTGACCCAAAACCTGTTCTAACGTCCACAGGTTGACCCGACCATGCACTGACCATTGTTTAGATGGCTTAATCTCATTAAAAGGACTATAACTTATTCTAAAGAGGTCCAAATCGAGAATTTCGAAAGCCTAACATCAAGCTAATCATGTGGCTACAATTTACTGTAATGACGCACTGGCCTAATTTCCTCTTCACTTCTGTACCCAAAATCAGCTCTATAGTCTGTTGGGTCGCCAAGACTACCCACTATGTTCTTCCATGGTTTAAAAATGCAACTAAACATTCCCTAAGGCGATGACCACCCAAATAATCCAGGAAGATTTACCCACAGTAGAAGATCTAATTTCTATGAGGTTTGGCTTGAAGTCCCTGCTCCTGGCTCTACCAGAGCTCTCGTCACTAGGAAAGGACTTCCTTCGTGTCGCCAGACCTAGTCCGACTGAAAATCCAGAGCAGGAAGATGGGAGCCTCCTCTCTAACCTCCCTTTCATTTTTCTTTCTTATGGATCACTCTTAATTGATTTGTAAAAAGCCGGAGGGAAACTTCCTCTCATTTTCCTGCTGCATGCTACATGCCCTCTTGATTTCTTTCTTCTTTTTTCTTTATTTCTTTTATATTTAGGTCCCTCCATTTCTCTATTATTCTCATTTAAGTCTCCTATTTTCACTTTCTTAGACATAAACTTATTTACAATTGACCCTGAACTCATCTTATAATTTCCATATTTTCTCTTTTTTCACTTGAGTTTATTTCTGATTCAATAATCATTAAATAAATATTCATCTAACAATTCCCAAAATTACCCCAAGTTAGCCTAATTATACCTGTAATATATAATAAACTTTATTATAATCTAGGATTTTTGGGCACAACTCTCCCCATTAATAAAAATGTGCCTCACCACTTTGAATAAACAGCTTATGATATCAATGCATCGCTTCCTCACTTCCCAAGTGGCCTTACCAAGGGAGCTCCACAACACTCGACCAACTGACCTTCTTATTCCTGTGAATCTCCACTTCACGAGCCAAAATCTCACCTGCTCTTCTTCACACGCTCAAATCCGCCTCAGCCAATCATTCGAAGAGACTACATGTGACTCGGTCCGACGAGACTCTCCAGCATGGACACGTGAAACACATCATGGATCTTTCCCAAGTCCGAGGTAATGCCAATCCGTGATGCCACGGGGTCCCACTTTCAATCACTTCATAGGGCCAATAAATCTAGGTTCAACTTGCCCTTTTCCTCTAAATCTCATCACCTCTCTTCCAATATACTTTCAAAAACACCTTTTCGCCGATCTCATATCGAATATCTTTCTTTTCAAGGTCTGCATATGACTCACTTACCGTACACCTTCAATCTCTCTCAATCATTTTCTACTTTTCTTCGCCTCAGATCAAGTCTGGCCAATCACTCTCTTTTCACTCCAATCCATCCAACACAATGGTGTTCTACATTTTCTCCCATATGCTTCTCCTCATATGCCATTCCAATACTCGACAAACTCAGTTGTTGTACACAACTAATCAAAAGAACAAGATCCTAACTACCCTCAAGGTCGATCACACAACTCTAATATATCTTCCGTAACTGGATCACTCAGATTGTCATCCGTTGCAGTGGAATCGCTCAGGTCGAATCTCAGGCCCAAGGCCTCTTGCACCTTTCCCTGTAATTCGAAGTAAACCTCTGATCTCAGTCTGAAATAATGATATAAGAACCCATAACCGAACTATTTCGATATACGCCTCGCTTAGCTGGTTAAGTGAATAGTCCATTCTCACTGTAAGAAGCGAAATGACTCGCCACCTGGCCTACTGCACCCAACCGTAGTCATGCTTCCCACAATGGTAACTCCAACCACAAAATCCATGGTGATCTTGCCCCATTTCCACTCCAGATTCTATCAGTCGCAATAATCCCGAAGGAACTTGATGTCATTTCTTACTCTTGACACACAAACACTCTACATTATTCTACATATCTCTTTCATCCCTGACCACCGTAATGACATTTTTAAATCTCGATACATCTTTGTTAATGGATGGATAGCAAAAGATCCACTATGTGCCTCTTCTCTAGTATGATTTCTCAAATACTACAATCGTACACAAACCCGATCTATAATACAAAAACTCCATCTTCGCTCACCGTGAACTCAGCTTTCTTTGCTCATTTCCAACTGACGTATTATGGCAACAATTTTCATCTTTCTTTGTGCTCGAGCACTAGATTCAACAAACTGTCTCGCTTATTAACTCGCCATCATAAGCACCATCGCATGTAATGACAAATGGGCATTAACGTCAAGCTGCTCAGACGGGACTTTACTTAAAGCGCCTACCACCACGTCTTCTGACAACTTAACCCACACCATGTCTTTATCAGCTCCATCCACTGCTGTCTCCCGTTAAGCCTCACGAGGGCAAATGCTAAGACTCTTATGACTGCAGATAAAACACTTTCCATACAACACTTCCAGAATTTTCAGCGCAAATACAATTGCGCAATTCCAAATCACGTGGGGTAGTCTTTCTTACGTTGCTTCAACCTCACTTCAGCTAGCTACCACCTCACCTTCTGCATTAGGACACATCCAGTCTATTTAATATCAGATCACTAAAAATTACATATTCCCACTCGCTTATTTGAAGGAGCAAGAACCTGAGCTCTGCTAGTGAATGCTTTCAACTTATCAAAAACTTTTCGACATTTTTCATCTATCCATACTTTATTTTCAGAAAGAATCTATACATCGGGGCCAGCAAATATAGAAACCCTTAACGAATCTTCTCACAGAGTATCCCGTTAGTCCCGTGAAACTACGCACTCAACATTTCTAGGTGCCTGAATTCAACAACCACTTTATTTTCTTTCGATCTACGATTCCTTCTTCGATACCATATGCCCTGTGAAAGAGATCATTCCTTCCAAAACTCACACTTGCTCGCTTTTGTATATATGTTCTTTCAAAGTCTCAACACTACCTAAGGTGTGTGTCATGACTTTCTGATCTTTTGAATACACAAGAATGTCAAGCCTATGAACACTACGACAACCTGATCCACATACGGTTTAAACACGACTATTAGGTCCATGAAATTTTCACATTTGTCAATCCAAACTGGCATTACGTTGCAACGTAAGAATGTCCATATCGCGTCCTAAACGCCGTCTTATGCACATCGACATCTTTAATTCTCAACTGATGGTACCCAGATCGCAGGTCACCTTTAGAGCATTTTCACCTTTAATCGGGTCAAACAAATCATTCATTCGGGCAATCTGATACTTATTCTTTACCAAGAACTGTTCAATCTAACCAGAATCAATATTATTAGCCAGCGTACCATCTTTCTTAACAAAAAGCACTGAGCTCCCACTAAGTGATTGTCACTTGGTCGAATAAATCGCTTTTCTAGCAATTCTGCAACTGCTTCAATTTTTTAACTCCAATCGAGCCATTCTAAGACGGTACTGATGCTTCCGCGGTAACACCGGTACAAACGTCGATAGCAACCCCAATCTCCCCTCTCGTGGAGGCAATCCCTGCAACTCTTCAGCAAAACACGTCCGGAAAGTCATCACTGTGGTGAGTGGATACCCATATGCCAGCCTGCTCTTATCGTGATCAACTCACATAAGCCAAGCAGGCTTCACATCCTTTTCAGACCATTTTCTAGCAAGGGTCATGATATCACACACAGGGAGGTGTGGTGGCTTGATCCTCTCGCCGATGAGCTACCATCCTCCATTCGTGTTCCTAAGGTCACTTCATTCTACAATCCACCATCACTGCGCCTGGACAACCAATCCATCCCCAAAATCACATCAAACTCCTTAAAGGATAATTCGATCAAATCTCTCGTGAAACCCATACTCAGATTCTGATGGGGCAATCTCTATACACTTATTCATTAATAACTCCTATGCCCGGAAGGGTTAGTCACCAAGATGTCAGCACTCTGGCCCACTCCCTGCAAATTTTCTACACTAGGTATGCCGGCATGCACATGAGCTCAATCTGCACACCACATGTGATCGGAGCACAGATTTAATGATGAACCATCACATCCGAGCTCGGCATCTCCCCACCTGCCACTGTACATGCCGAATGATAACGGCCATCTGCTCACCCAAGGTCCGCAGGTCCCCTTGTCCTCTAACACCTAAGATGCAACACTCAAGGCTCCTTTCCTCGCGACCACTGTGCTGCACCTCCGGCCTGAGGTAGGGCTGCCAGCGAACCAGCTCTAGAACAATCTCTTGCTCTATGCTCTTTGGATCCGCAAATCAAACAAGCACTGTGTTCCAACATTCACTCCTTGTGATTTCTCCTAAGGTCGGGAGCAAATGGGAGCAACATTCTAGAAGCACCTCCTGTGTACTGCACTACCTGTCAGAGAGTAGTATTCTACCTGCAGCCCGAGCTATAGGCTGATTGGGAACCCCTGGTCCTCGAATTCTTCCTTTGCTATGGTTACACCAGACTGACCGGGATTTTTCTTTCCCTGTCTTTTATCCTTTCTCTCTCTTTCCTCTTTCTTTACTCTTTCCACATTCAATGCACATGTAACAATTTTGGAGAAATCCTCATGGAAAAATGTTGTGACATGAGCTCGAATATAGTCATTAAAGCCGTCTTCAAACCTACGACACATTTCTTCCTCACTCAGTACTTCTGGGAGCATACTTACCAACCGGTGTGAATTCTCTTTAATATTCTACACTCATCTCCATTTTGCTTCGCACATGAAACTCCCACTCATGTTGCTTCCTCGTATAAATGCGACCCACATAGTGCTTCTGGTCTCATCCAAGAAGAACTCCTATAATCTCCTCTCTGATGGTGCGGTCCTCAGTCACTAAATCCACCACCGATAAAGCCTCATCCCAGAGGTCAGTGTCACATTCCAACTTCTCCTTCAAATTTCAGGCAATGCATTTGCACAAGCATTCGGTCAGCTTTCTCAGCCAATTTTCACATAGAAGGCTCATCCTCTTTCTTTCCCATAAAATCTACTTGCCTACAGATTTCATTTCTCAATGGTCGATCGCTCGAGTAAAACGTACCGGGTTGCCCTACTTGGTAATGCTCGAACTAGTCACGGGAGGATATCCACGTGACTCTCCCGCCACTCTGTTCCTGCTCCATTCACTGTGGCATGGGATGCTTGCCCTCCTCGCACACTAGCAAGACTGTCTGGGCGAGTCCCCTAGTCATCCTCGACCTCAACAGCTTCAACTGTCCATTCTATCCTATTAAGACCACAAGATCCGTGTCCGAATATGTCCTCCTTTTATATGCAAATGAAATGCATGTTAAACACAATTTCAAAATCATTTACAAACAATTTCAAAATCATTTTGTAGAACCGTCTAAACCTGTGCTCTAATACCTAATTACAGGACCCTACCCGACCCGGCACTGCTTGGCGGATCCGAACCGAGTCCCGGATGCCACTAAAATCACTCAATCACCAAAATCACATCTTGCTAAGCGATTAAAAATTGGCAAGCCTATAAACATTTAACAAAATACATTTAACTTACCAAAATATTATTTACAATGAAGGCATTCAAGCCTTTTCAAAATGATTTACTAAAATGTATGTTCGTATATTCAAATTGTTTATACAAAATATCCATATCAAAAAGAACGCCACGAAATGAGTAGTACACGTTTGGAGCATACTCGGAGATTTCTTTCTTATGACTGACGCCTCGACATCTGTCCCATTTATCGATCACTATCTATCACTTGACCCGCATCGTAAAACACGCTAAGATTTTCATGCCATGGTTCTATACAAATCCATTCCCTCGGCCCAATTTTTAAATCAATCCACATGCAATTTAATAACTTAATCCTCAATCATTTGATGATCAATATAAATACAATACATATAATTTGTTATATATATACACAAATTATTCATTGATCATCCCATAAATACATTTTCATAATCAATATTTCACAATCTCAAATCAATTCAAATATGCTCACAAATTCAATTCTTATGACATTCAATTCACTCAAAATGGGCACCCACGGCGCTAATCCACCGCTATGCTAATCAATTCGCTATGCTAATCTAATCACTTATGCTAATCAATTCGCTATGCCTTTAACGAATTTAACCTATGTCATCGATATATTGTGATATCGAGTCACGGCGACGGCCCGCTGGCCCAGTCGTATCACATGGTTTTATAACACAAGCACCTGCCCCACAATGTTTAATTTATAAACAATCAAATAGTGAACACTACCGACACGGCCCCGCTTAGGCCGCAGATTCGAGTGACACATCAATAGTTCGCAAGACTCTATTTCACCCACGGGTATACCAATCTATCCCACGCGAAATAAACTATAACATTCTATTACATGCTCAAATCCTTTTATAGCAAAATATAAGACAATATGTACGCTTGTATAAACAAATTTATTTTCAATAATCATGCACTTTTTATATGCAAACATTTCACAATCACTTTTCTCAAATAAACAATCACTTCAATATGCTTTTAGAACAAACATGTAAAATCTTGAACGAGGATTAGAGTTGGAGAACAAACATTTCAAACTTGAAATGAGAATAATAGATTTAGGAAGAACAACCCAAAATCTTTGCACTTTGATTCCAATCCTTGGAATCTCAATCACAGCTATTTTTCCTCTGTCACCTTTATTCCAAAACCATTAAAGAATAATATTATTCATGCAATAGTAGTTTTGGTTAGATTGATTTTGATAGTTAAAAAGAGTTCAACAAAATTATCATTTTTATCGTCATTATTGTCCCATCGCAAAATATATATAGATGGATTCTGACTCAATGGGCTTTCCATATAGTCAAAGGTCACCCGAATCGAAGTCAGATTTAAGGAGCAGACCTTCCGGTTGAGAGGTCATACATGGGCCAA